>NCQU01117739.1:0-10967 GCA_002740485.1 Pereskia humboldtii | reverse complement strand
TTTATCAGTTAAGTTGATGGATGATACTAACAAATTATTATAATTTAAAGGAGTTCATTTTAGTCATATTTTGAACTACTAATTAACAATAACTAGTAATTACAGTATCCAACTAATCAATGAAATATCTCAAAACCCCATACATAGGCAAGGAAACTAAACTACACAACCAAAATAATGAATTACAAATAAGCGATACAGTAAGTCTTACGTGAAACTGTCTCATGGTGACTTATCTTAATGGATTATCATTGATCGCCGCTCTAAATTAAAAAGCAGAAAACTTGTCACGTAATTATCGTGAGACTGTCTCACACAAAAATTTGTGTCAAACTAGATATGAACAAATATTCTTTCACATTATTTCTTATATATGAATATGAATACGAATACGAATATAAATATGAGTATGCATGCATGCAGATGCATGGACCAAAATCATATGGCTAGTTTGGTAATTTTCAAAGAGATGACATCAATTAATTAAGTATTCAAACTCGAAAACAGGGTGGCAGCCAGAGAAGTTAGAAAATTGATGTATGCTTTTCCCGACAAGTTTACCTGCATGTTGGTTGTATTTTCGTGTATCACGTCCACTTAATTCCTTTCCCAATGTTGACCATTCTATCTAGCTAGTTTTAAACCCTCCTCATGATAAACATTAATCCCATAAATTTTGACAATTTTTGTTGAGCTGTCCACAGCTTCTCCACGTATGAGTCTTATCCAATTTACAATTGCTTCCTCTATTAAGAGCTTTTGTCACTTCATCTCAAACTGTATCGGATTAGGCTGAAGGAAGAGTCAGGGCAGAATAAGAGATGTGATATAGGGGGGTTTTGAAAAGTTGTGAAACATAAAATGGAATTAATATAGTTGTGCTATATGAGAGTTATTTAATTCCTTTCCCAATAAGCTGCATTCTTGCTGTAGTTCAAATATACGATTGTTGTAGACGACTAGTCTTCTTTTCTTTATAATATATACAAACATATTTTGAAAAAGTCTAGGCTTACTTCAAAGTCATGGAAAATTCAAGAATTTTGTTTTGAAAAGGTTAGAAGCTTTTTAAGTAAATAAAGGCTTTCATACTTCTCTACAAATGTTGAAGTTTTACATTATAATGTGAATACTCGGGTAAAATACGTGGGGTATTTCTTACATATTTTTTGTGATTGTGACAACATTAATTATAAAGATAAAACATTTTTAAGACTTGTAACCATTTTATACATGCTAAGATATATTTGTAGTTTTTTTTATTTAAAGAAAGGCAAGTTTTTCACTTGCAAGGGGAAAAGGAATAAGCAAAATCTTACAAATAGTGAGGTTTAATTGAATCCCTAATCTTCCATTCGGAAGATGAGTACAAGACGTATTTGTAGTTATATGTCCCAATTTGGACATTATTGTTCCTCTTTAAATCTTTATTTATTTGATTATCTATTGATCTTTTCAAACTTCAAAACTTTTACCTAGAAATGGAGAAAAGTGAGAAGGTTGAGTTCAAATCAATTAGTTGGAGCAAGAGAAGGGGAATTATTTGTGTGTTGGACAGGTGTTTGTTGAAGATTAGAGAAAAGAAATTCTTTATCTAAATCTTTATCTAAATCTCCTTTCCCTAAAAGGGCAGTTGGGTGTCATTACTTGTTACATTGCTATTGGAAGAATCCAACTTTTTTGCCAAAAAGGAGCAATTAAATTAACCGCCAAGACTTTGAGGGGAAAAAAAAAGATTATTCATCCAAATATGTTGTGTCATACTTCAATCATTTTATTTTAAAAAATTTAATTTCATCTAGAATCCTTCTGATTTGATGGCTTATCTTTTAGACTTTCCTTTTTGGTAAATCACCGGCTAGTCTCTTATGAAAATAATTTTGAAAAAATGATGTGAAATAATGTATACTTTTAGATCATGAAGGCCAAAATGAGATTCAAATGGAAAGACAGATTATATATTACTGAAAATTGACTAATAAATTATAATAGAGTGCAAGTTTTCTTTTCTCTACAATCGAATTAAAATCAAACCTAAGCTCAAAGAGAACATGGGATTGAAATTTATAATTTAAAACTCCTAGTTGAAGCTCAAAAGGTGCACTAAATGGACAAGGCTTAGTACTTGTATGTTTCCCATAACAATGTATCGTGGACATAAGTAAGAATAAATTAAAGTTTTGGACATAAGGCATTTCACATAGAATAGTCTAACATAAACTAAATGGCATTATGTTTTCTTTATAGAGAAAGTAAGGGATCGATTTTACTAATTACGGATAATACACGGCCAAAATACATTCAAGATATACTGAAAAAGGATTAGTTTAATGAAATTGAGGCCAATTAAAACAGTGATCGGTTTGGGAGCAACGGAAATGAAAGATATATCAAAACCGTCCATATCACAAATTCACACGAATGTGTGTGTGGTAATTAGAGCACATGCTTACGAGAGTATGTAATAATTTGCCTTTAATTTGATCTACCATATGACTTGTTTTCCAGCGGTAACAATCCTTACAGAACTTAACTATTTTAATTGATTGAAATGGCTTCTAAATACTTTGTTAATGAAAGTAAAAGACTTGTTAATAATGGGAGCAAATTTTAGTAAATAAGTCGTCAATTAATAAATTTAGGTCAAAAACATAAATCCATAATGGGTGTGAACCCTATCAATCTAAGTCCAAAGTTCTTGCATATTTATATTGGTATTGTCTTGTAAGTTATACCACATTTGTATTGGTGTTGTGGTTAGCTTTTGCAGTACTTTGTACTCTCTTACAGTATTTAGACTTTCAATTAATAAGAAAAACAGTCCAAAGTGTTTGAACAAAATATTTATTTTAGTTAGTGAATAAAAATTTTATTCAAAAATTTTAGCAAAATGGTCGTCCATTAATAAATTCTGACTAATAAATCTAAGTCCAAATAAATCTAAGTCAAGTGTCAACAAACATGGTCTAAACCTTGATTAACGCCCAATAGAATGCTAGCATTGGTCATCATATCTCTGCTACGTGTGGTCCATGCGCAAGTTATTACCAAATACTAGTCATATTTTATGTCCTCACATCATATCGGAATCAATTGTTGATTTATCAATTGAAATCATTGGCTAAGAAATATGAAACTGGATTAGAGGAGAATAAATAAGAATTAGGCCGTGTTCGGCAACAGCGTTTTAAGTAGCGTTTAACGTTTTGATCAAGTCAATACATTAATCAGTCAATTTTTAGTGTTCGGTAACCTAGTGTTTGGATTAGCATTTTAAGTTGCGTTTAGCGTTTTAAGCAGCATTTCTGAATAGCTAATAGTACTAGCTTTTGGTATTCAAAAGTAGCGTTTCATATTTTTTGGCCAACAAATACCCTTTGAAAATTTTATCTTGGAAATTATCCATATCCTTTTATGTCAATTTACATTATCAGCTGACCCAACAGCTAAATTTACCGAACATATTTTCTTCAACCGCTCATCTGAACAGCTATTCGCTAACAGATAGATTGAAACAGCTATCCGCTACCTAAACAGTTATCCGCTACCTAAACAGCTAATTGTGCCGAACAAGGCCGTATTCCAGTACAACTAAATAAATTACGACCACTGCTTTAGACTTTAGTATCGGTATAAGTTTTAAATTGAACAATTTATTCATGTGTATTACTGTATCATATATTCTTATATTGACATAATTATGGAGAATAAAATAAGATCATATATACAAAATGCAACCAAAAAGTGGTAGGTTTTTCAAAGATATACAATTGATAAGACCATCAAAATTATTTGTTAGTCGAAATATAATAAACGATTTGTTCGATGTTGAGCATCTAATAAGTAATTAAACGATTACATAGTTTAAGACTTGAATGAATTAGTTTAACTGCCAAAATCGCTGGAATATTTGAGACTTAGATTCGAATTCCTTCTATATCAATCTCTACGCCTCCTTTTAACTTGGGATGGGAAAAAAAATGATCATACAATAATGCTTCGACTCTTGGTCTCCAGCTTAAAATTTTCGTAACTGAATTTTTTTTAAGGCCTATTGGTGCCAAACATCAAATGTTTTTCTTTCGGTGCCATAATAATTGTTTTTTTTTTTTAGATATATCAACGAGTTTAACCTTTTCCTTCTCACAATCACAAGTTAATATCTATTTGAACAATAATTCGAAAAACATAATGTCCAAGAGTGTTTTGCCACCTCAAAAACTGATCATGTGTAAATAAATATGATCGGACTATTAAAGTGCAAAAATAAAGAAAAAGCATTTCCATAAATACATCTATGCGACTAACTCCAATAAATAGTGAATATTTTGTGATGGAATTAGATAAATCTTTGTTATATTTTTAAAGAATGATAAAATTTTGAATAAAAATTCAAATATTGTTGGCATCCCTTAGTTGTCTCGTAAATTAATTAAGAGTTTTTTTTTAATCGAGAAACTAAACAAATGCTAATCAACTCATAGAACTTGACGTATTGATCCCATATTGGCCTATTTAAGTTTATGTATTGATGGAATTAGACTTCTTTTCCCCCCCCCCCCCTTTTTTAGGGGGTGGGGTAGATCATGAGTATCATGTAATATTGTTGCAATGCGATAAAGAAAACATACATTCATGCATACCTTATATTTCACTAGTTTGCAGCATTTGAAAATTTTGATGTCACATATTTGATGTCTAGTTCCACATTTTAAAAGCTAGATTAGTGATGGTTTTGACATCCCCCTCCCCAAACCCAAAAAAAAAAAAAAATAAAAATCAACTGAACTTTTTATCATACTAAAGTTACTATATATTATTGTCATGATTTTACCTCTTATGTCATGTCATAATGTCAACAAAAACCTATAATAATTAATGGAACACCGCAAATTAGAGTGTCACAAGAACAAAGGAGTAGCTACATATGTCAGAACTAAAACTTTCGTAATTGAGACCCAAAGTCCAATGTCTGACATTAAGGAATAGGAATTAAAATTAGAACAAAAAGAGTTCATTTTGTGCAAATTTTAATTTTTTTTACAACAACTTTCCCCAAAAAAATAATATTTACAATAAAATAATTGTAAACATTTTTATTTTCTTACTGATAACAATCCTAGTCTCTAATAACTCATTCTTGTTAGAATATGTGCATTTTTTTTAACATAATGATAGTCAAGTCAAGTCCATCCCTCTTTTATATGTCCATATTCAGAGCTAGTTAAAAGGGCCTTAAAGTGGTCATGAGATGGGGTTAGAGGCAGATGTGCCTTATTAGTCCTATGGGTGCCCCGAGACACTATTATTTCAAAATTTTTTAAAATTTTATATAAAAATTCTCAAAATTTAGAAGGAGGCGGCCATAAAATTTAATTAATAAGTGCTATAAAGTTTTAAAAAATTAAAAAATGACACTATTATCAGAAATTTCTAAATCCCCTAGACCCCTACCAAATGGGTACTAGTTTAGGCCAAGGCGACAATTTTTTCTACATTTTTCCCGTAGAATAATATATTAAGCCATCAAGATTTTTCTACTTTAATGATACCAATTTAAGTGATAAAAATACCAGCTAAGACAAACTCTCTAGACAACTAGAGTATTTGTTTCGACTATTATGTACAAATGAACAATTAATTGATCAAATTCTAGTAAGGCGCTTTAGCATTCTAATATTGGCATCAAGAGTCGATATGTACAAAATAATTACGCATGTTAAACTTTGGTATGTATAAAGAAATCAAAAGTTTGTATTATCTATACATACAACATATATTATTTTGATCATTGTATGCCTTTTTACCATAAAATCATAATGTAACACCAAATCAAAAAGTCAAAATAAGTGGCGCAACATAACCAATAAAACCATGTGAATTAATAATCAACACATACAAACCCAAAATGTTTATAAGATAAGAGTAATTGAAATTTATAACGTAATTTTAAAAATCTTATTATGATACAGTATCACACATTTATCCGGTAACCATATATGACATATAATAATGTATAATTTTTCTTTTAAATTTTTATTCTCTATTTAATTAGCCTCAACTCTCAAGTTATTATTAACTCGTAAAGAATATAATTCTCTCATTATAAATTTTTTCATTTACGAGACTTAAATTTGAACCCTTATTTTGAAAAAATAAGTGTTAAATTACTTAAAGCTATTTATATTGATATAGGATATTTCTAAATTTTGCACAAGTGAAATCTATACTGAAAACTGCTGCTGTTGTTGTTGTTATGTTGGCACAGGCCATGTACATTGAGAGGTGTCATCACAATGTCAATTATTTGATGTACCTATTTTCAAATGATAGCATGTTTTCAGCCTATCACGCGAATACACTTTGAAAGAGAGGTGCACATCAGATTTTCCATTGGTGTCTATTATTTTCTAAATAACTTCTTGGGTTTGTGTTGAAAACTTACCATTGATACTTGTTCCAATGGTGGCCAATGAAAATGGAAGAGGGTACAAAGTGATGATGTTAATTGATTGATTGATAGATAGATAGATAGATAGACATGTATCGTGATGTTACTTTCATGCATCTACATACATCTTGGTTGTTGAAATGATATGATATGATGCATGGTATCAGACATTGAATGTTGAACAATTTTTGGTAATCAAATTATACCATATGTTGGTAGTGGTGTAGTACTGCCGTGAAGGATTATTATTGGTCACCCAAAAATCACACCCCAATAACCTTTCCTATCAAGATCATGATGATGATGATGATGATGATCATGATCATCATCCCTAAGCTGTTAATCACTACTTAAACAAGTCGAGAAACATCCCATAGGAGACTGAAGATCCAGCCGTCCACGTGTAATAGTTATTTTTACTTTTATTCGTACAAATTTTATGATAATCTTAAATTTACAAACCTAAATTATTATATATAGTACTTTTTTATATATTTTTAGAACACACCGCCTATTTTCATGCAAATTTCAATATTCTATTTTTATGGTGTCTCAAAAAAATAAAGTTTTTTTAAATCAAATTGTGTTACGTTATCGGATTTATAAATTCGGATTTACGCTCGATGAAAAAGCTGAAACTCCCCAATGTGTGATTGGGCCACGTGTCAGCCTTATGCTAATCCTTCTGGATAGAACTATTCTCTCTGCTAATAATTTTTTTCCTTTTTTTGGTAATTTATTTTTTGCTGTAAGGCATAAGAAAGAAGGAGCGGCAAGTACGAGGGGGGCACCCTAAACGTGTCCCCTTTCCTACTTCCAAAGGACACTCTCTCTTCTCACATTGGCTGAGACTGGGCCCCACTTTGTCTCCTACCATTTCATTGGCCCGTTTAGTTGTTCTCGTGTCCCATCAACAAGAAATCTCAGCTACTCCCTTTATCCTCTCCAATATTTACCCTATCAAATAGACTAGTTTTGCTTTTCTTCCCTTTGTTATTATCGTTAGATTTTATTTTTTTTTTTACACTAGCTAATTTAAAAAATTTCTAACCTCTCCACCTCAAAAAGATTATTCGCTTTGCCCTTTTTAAGATAATCTAATAGTAAAATGTCTTATTTTCTATCAGAAAAACTAGGGTTTAATATTCACTAAATTTGTTTGCATGTATAAAATTTACTTATTTAGGAAAAAAAATATCCACTTTAAAATATTTTTTACTATCAAATTTAGTACAAATGGTATTGATTCACAGGATGAAATTCTTACCATTAGAAAATGTATGTTGTTAAGTATTCTTATTAAAAAATAATTTGATAAATTCATTAAAATATTGTGATAAAAGTTAATGGATAAGGCTGGTTAAAGGAGGGGTGTTTTTTAGAGAACTTATGTAGAACTTAAGAATAATATTAAATGCTATAATAATTGATCTTTAATAGCGATATGTATCACTTTTTTGAAATTTTATCTAAAATTAATTGATAATAGATGAAGCAATTCACTCGTGTATGTATGTACTTAATATCTTTTTTTATTTTGTCAATGTAGAATAAGGTCTGCTTTTATGTTCCATAAACATTACTTCAAACTTTCTAAAATTTTAACAAGTGTCAAGTAACCTTATGCATATGTACTTCAAAATTTTCCACAGTTTTTATATGGAATCTTAAATAACTTTTTTTTACTAAAAGTTGCTCAAATTGTTCCAAACAATGCACAATAGCCCGTTCTTTCATTATTTGTCCTTTTTTTTCTACACTTGTAAAAGTTAATGCATACAGTCCGAATTTTTGATAAACTTAGATAAACTATAGCATACATAGACATACCAAAATTTCTTGTACTACGTATGAGATACTAGTAGAATAATTTGTAAAATATTTGCTTTTTATTTATCCCACAATAGCAGCACTCATACTAAGAGTTCTTTTTGTTGCTGTTACAATTTTCTTTTATTAGGTTTTTGTTTTATATTGTGTGTTTTTTACACCATATTTGACAACTTTTTTCGTGACATATTTTCATCCAAAAAATAACTAACCCTTATAATTACGTGTGTGTGCGTACATTTTCAGTTTATATAAATTTAATTAAGATTAAATTGATTAAACATGTATGTATATGAAATAATAAGTTGAACGAACGAAGTCTTTGTTGTTGTCATATTAGAATGAACAGTCGACCATCAATCAAAATCAGGATTGAAAACTAAATGACAGTCCCCTCCACGGTACAAAGAGCTCTAACCTTACCATAGGGGCATCAGATTGAAAGTTAAATTTATGAGACCTATAAACTCTTATATTAGAAACAAAAAATTCTTTATGTAATTTACGTTGAAGACGCACCTAGTCAATTGCATTTAGTTCAACTTTCCATCGTTACCATAAATTGGATGTCACTGTAAGATGCTAGCATACACTAATTCACAATAGTATTGCAAAGTGAGTTTTCTCTTTTAAAATCATCATTATTACATATTTATCTAGCTTATATAAGTATATAGTCTATTACAATTGAGTTTATAGGGTATATAATTACATTTAAGTTGATTTTAACTTAATAAAAGTGTAGCTTAAAGAATCAATATACAATACCTTTATAATTTCTAATTTAATTTTACACAGGAATAAATTTACTTGACAATGAGAACATTCTTGATCATTAGAATGACCTAACCAATTGATTGCTGTGTTTCATTTTCTAGATATATACAAAATTAGTGGCCCGAGTAATTTCAATAATGAGTGAGATACACGTTTGTGTACATAACAATAGTCGCAATCTACTTATAACTTGCAAAATTTGCCCCTGAAAATTGCTATACCGACCTCATGGTCTCTTTCTATATGAAAGGCAGCGATAACTAAATTCATCACCACTTGTACTCCGTAGTAATGTTGCACATTGTGTAACAAGATATATGTTATCAATATTTTAAATTTATATCATTTGTAAAAATGTCACTATCACTAACTAAATTTTAATCCATATCTAATGAAAATACTGAACATAGATTATATATATGAGTATGTCGGAGTACTATATTTTTATGAAAAACTAACCAGTTGTTAATCTGATTACATAAAAAACCATTTTTCAAGGAGAAAATTTCGAGCTTAATTAAACCTAAATATTAAATTTTCTTACATAGTTAGTACTCCATCCGTCCTATATTCATTGTCAAAAACATCTACTTTTTTAGTCCCATATTATTGTCAAAGTTTGCTTTTTAAGGATTTTACATTATTTTTGTTAGTTGAAAATCTATTTTAATAATGTAAATGCATTTAACAATTATTTTCGCATATTTCCTAGAACTGACTACCAATATGGGATACAGTGAGTATTTTGGAAGGGGATTAGTAGCCTAATTGGTTCCCTCTTAGAGCATCCCCAGCCGAGAACTCGCGTTCTGCTGCTGGGCCCCCCGTTCCACATGTTTCCTTTCCAACGCACGTTTCTCGCCCCACGCCACGCTGGTAGGAACGCATGCCCATTCCTCCCCGCGTTCCAAATTTCGCTTGTCCTTTTGTGATTTTTTTAGTTTTTCTTTTTTTCTTAAAAAATATTATTTAGGTGATTTTTAAAAAAATGTTGTATGTTATGGGGTGGGTGCATGATAAATATTTTATTGGAGGATCCAAATTAGAATTTCATAAGTTGAAAAATTAAAAAATATAAATTTTAAAAGATAATATATTTATTAATGTGATAAAATGGAGTTCCTAAATTTGAAATTGGGATGGGGATGCTCTTATATCGAAGGATCCAAATGTATGCATTGCCAGCTTACCTTCATTTGTGCAAGGGCTTGCTTAATATTATTTTTTTTAAAAAAATGAAAATAATATCCTAGGAAATAAAATTATGATTTCACATTGACATCAGAAGAGGCCCAATCAGAGAAAATCAGAGCGGAAAAATAAAAGCTACAGAAGTCACACGTATCCTCACACCTCTCACACGTGTCCCCTTCGCTTCCCTTTATAAATGCCCCCTCCCATGAAAGAGAAAACTATCATTCATCCCAACATTCACACTCCACCAACACACCTAGAGAGAAGTTAGAGAGAGAGAGAGAAAAAGGAAAAAGAAAGAAAAATCCATGGAGAGGAGTGGATCTGGAGGAGGGTGTTGCATTGCAAGATACACCCACGGCGGCCCTAATTACTACGCCGCCGCCGCCGCCTACGATCTTTCCAAGATGGACCGGATCATGCTCCGATACCGGCCCATCGCCCCTAAACCGGTTTCCGGGGCCTGTCCGACCGCCCTCACACCCCCTTTAAACGACGACGTAAAGGCAGGGAGTAGAGGGAAGAGAAAAAACAACGGAGGGAATAACAATAGCAATAATAACAATAATAAACGGAGAAAAGCATCGCGGTCTCCTGATGATCAGGTGATGATTAAATCGGAGGGCGAGCAGAAGTGCCACGTGGAGAGAGTGACTCTGCCGCTGCTTCCAGAATCACCCGATCTGGTGAGCCCGAGGAGCAATCAGAGCCGTCC
>NCQU01117400.1:2630-12927 GCA_002740485.1 Pereskia humboldtii | reverse complement strand
GCTTGATTTGATTGGAATGAGAAGAAACAAGCCTACATGAGATCTTTTTGCATCAACGAGCGGATTGGGTTGAGATCGGACCGACCCCAAACTAGATTTTCATACTCAATTATATTTGCCCATCCATTATTTCATTGAACCCTTATTTTCTACAAATTAAAAAAAATCAAATAAAACCAAAAAATAATCTCGATCACGAGTAAAAATTAAGTGATTTGAAGTACTTAAATGGTCACTTTTGGTGCCCAAACAAGATGGAGAGATCAAGCTGAAATTGTATCTCTGATAGACACTTTGACAGATGATGATCAAATCATTGTGGGTGGATAATCTGAAGGGAATCAATCAGGGCTATTGGCACACCTTTAGCGCTATATTAAGGTAATTTTTCTCTTTGATAAGCACTTTGAATTACATGAGATTAGATGCTTTGATCATGCTCTACTGCACTTCACTTTTCCTTACCCTATGTCTCTCCAATTCGGCTATATTCTGCTTCTTCATCTTTTTTTCCTTTGTCCTTCAGTACAAATATAGTGTTGCAATATGGATAATGTTTGCTAAAGTAATTTTCGTAAAATCATTTTGCAAACACTTAAATGCATTCATCCTGTTTGAACAAAGTCAACCATATCATTCACAAAATAAGCTAACACCCTAAGGAGTTATATTCTTTTACAAGGATGGGAAATCATGCATGAATAGATAAGATAGAGTGAAGTATAAAGGCTTAAATTAAGATTTCATAGAGTTTGGATTAGGTTGTGCAAGAGGGCTAGTCTTGGTGTGAATAGGAGTAACTTCTTTTTCTTTCAATACTTCTTCTTTCTTTGTCTTTGGAGCTATTGTTGATGTGAGATCTAGATAGCAATTGAACAAGTTAAACACTCATGTTGACATTGGATAGAACTTCTTCTTCCTTCGTAGCTTCAACCCTTGTTTTTTTATCACAGATCTGCCTCCTCTCATGGCTCACCTTTTTGCACCAACCCTTGGTTCTTTCCTCATTGTCATGAAAAGCATTGAGATTTTGAAGGAGAGAGGTTCATTGATAAAAGATTTGAGAGGTTAGGATTAGAGAACAATAGTAGAGGTAGAATAAAGTGGATATCATCTGATGCCTAGTGCTCATCAAAGGGTGAGGAAACTTCTTATCTGGTTGGATGCAAGCCATGTTATATAAGATCTCAAATCAATCAAATTTTGAAAAGGTTTTACCATTTGAATTTTGAAATTTAAAATTTTGACTAAAATGGTAAATTTTGAAGACGCTTTTTCAATTTAAAATGTGCAACAAGTGCTAACCATCAATTGGCTAGACTTATCTCATAGGTGTCCACTGAACAACTGTTAGGGTCTGCGATGACCCAGACTCTGATGTGTCGTCAGAGAATTTGATGATCCTTCTATGGTCATGTAACACTGACTAGACTAAAATGGTAAATTTTGAAGATGCCTTTTTATTTAAAAACCTATAACAAGTGCTAACCATGAATTGACTAGACTTATCTCAATAATGTCCATTGAACAACTGTCACGGTGTATGATGACCTAGACTCGGATGTTCGTCAGAGGCCTTGATGATCCTTCTATGGTCATTTAACTCTGACTCTTGATCAATGTCATTTTTTCCTACATCCACTATATTAACCCTGTCAAATTTAAGATATGGTTCCCCCTCAATTTATGCAACAACAAAAATCATATCAATATTAGGATAAATCAGTAGGAATTACAAAGTTTATGACATATGAGAAGAATACAAATCATAATGGCTAATCACGAATAGTGGCATGCATTTTATAATCACATATAGCATGAATGATTACATGATATGGATCACATTATCTCCCCATCAATGAAGTAAGACAAGGTAAAACTCTCAAGTAAGAATATACAATATTATATCATGCCTATATAAAGAATTGACAAGACACTTAACAATCTCTAACTGCAATCTAGGCATGATCACTCTCAAAATATGTATCACACTTAAATAAGTCCGGAATGTCAATATACTTTGAGGCAAGAATTAATTGGTCCAATTTCATCATCCTAAAGCATGTGGTCCGTTAAAATCAATGTTGAGTTTAAGATTCTGTCTCTAATTTCTAATAGGTAGTGTCTCTGATGAAAGCAAGTGAATATTGTCCAGCAAGGTTAGATGTATATTGCCAAAATATGAACAAGCAAGCATCACTACTTTTGACCAAGTTTCAGAGACTTTGAAACCCAGCGACTTAAGACTTTGCAAGCATCCTAGACGTGACTCTGAACTCTACGTTGAGCTTATGACATTGAGGTGGTTGGGAGTTTAATGCATGAAAAATCATGGGACACATAACCACATAAGGAGTACGTCCTTCATGAGAGAACGTTTAGCACATATCAACCAAACACATAAGATACATAACAAGAATCTAAGGACAATTATCATCATGCATTAAGAAGCACTACTCCACAAGTTTTTAAAAGTCACCCCCCATAATGAGATAATCGCAAGAGTAAGCTCATGGGTTACACGTAATAGTGCATGCATGTTAGAGTCAATCATGCATGTGACTATGACTAGGTGAGTGTCAAATCATGTTATCATTTTCCTTTTTCGATGGTCAATTCAAGCACATAAATATATAGCAATTTAATCAATTATTTGAATTTAGGGAAGTCAAGCACTCGTAAGCATAATACTCGATCATCTCTTACCAAAACTGTAAAATATACTTTTTGACCTGATTTTAGAGTCCTGACTCTGACTCTTACCATTGTTCAGGGCCTCTAGGATATAGTCAGAGTGCTTGTTTATGCCTTGTTCATCATGAGGACTTTCTTGGTCATTCGAACTTTTAATGCTTTCTATCTCATTGCTTGAATGTCTCATGCTCCTCATCAAAGTCCTCTGACTCGACCTTTTCAGGGTCATCTGACATGACTCCTTAACTTTCGTTTCTTGTCTCTTCATCGTTTTCTTATACATTTGTGCAACCAATTATTTTTCCTTTGCTTTTGTCTCCAAATGTGACCTTTCCTTTATCTCTCATTTGGATATCTGTGAAGAGTGATGCATTTTCTAGTCATGTGCTTAGAGCATCCACTGGCCACATACCATATGTCATCTTTTATTTGGAGAAAACCTCCAAAATAGGAAATCAAACCTTTCTGCAACCTTTGACTCAAAGTTGAGTCCCTAGTCAGAGAGTAGGATTTAATACCTGTTCCCTTTGGGTACCTAAGTTTGTTTTTCATTGTTTCTATCTTAAGAAACATTTTGATTTCTCTGTCTTCTGTGTACAAAGTGATCATGAACAATTCTGGGATGTCCAGGGTACCTAGGTTTGACACCAAAGTCAGAGTAACCATGACATCTTCTATGATATTCAGAGTGAAGATAACATTCTCTAAAGTCAGACTCTATCTGATATTTTCTGTGGTCACTAGGATTCCTTTGACTCCTTTCAAAGTTTAGGTTTTCATGATATATATCCTCTTTGATATCGAGAGTTATAAAGGCACGGCCACCTCCCAAGCTAATAAGGAATCCACCCTCTAAACCATAAAGGCTAGGCCACCAATTTTAGATTAAAGGAAACTACTCAAATTAACTAGCTAATTCTGGTTGGTTAAGTGAGATTCTAAGAGAGAGTTTTTGCAACAACTTTGCTAAACTTTCATTCATGGAGTAATGAAGTACAAAACTAGAAAAGGAGGACATATATGTCATCCAAGCTTTTCCAGCAAAAGAAGGAGGTTTTTCATGCTTAGGAAACCTCTAATCAAGCTTAAACAAAGCAAATTACAAACTGAAAGTTTAGCTAAACTGATTGCATCAACGAGTCTAGCTAATGTACACTGTAATTACATCAAACACAAGCTTAAACATAAGTAAACACACGTAAGGTTCCACTTGCACAAGGGAGAGAGAAAAAGGGCTGCTGCTGCAATCCACTTTATGGCTGGCCAATGAGAAATAAGCTAGAAATCTCTCTCTTTAATTATTGGCCAACTTGTCTCCAAGGCTGCATTCTTTACATGGGCATGATGGTGGATGTCTAAGGAATTGAGAAAACAATAAAAGAGGTTTATAAAACCCCAGAAGCAGAGGAGACCATCGCAAAGACAAAACATGTAGATTAGAGCCTTAATGATCTAATTAGTCACTGATCTTGAGCAAAGAAGTTCTCGACCTAAAACTGCATATAGACCTATTTTTTTGGCATCGATGGGAACCTTAGGATGTTAAAAAAAACCACAAATAAGAAAAACATCCCTAAATTAGGTTTTGGTAGGTGAACCAACTTAATCTCCAAAACTGGGCAGAAAGGAGCCAATTCTGCAAAGGCTGACTTGGGTTAAATGGATCACCTTTAAGAACTATATTCAGCCTTGATTTTCTTGCATGGTATGATACATCAGGATGTTCAATAACACACCAAACAAAAATATTGGCCCTAAATTAGGTTTTAGATGGTGAACCAACTCAAATCCCAAAATCGGGTAGAATTGGATCCAAACTGCACATGTCATTTAGGGCTGGTTGATTAAAATGCCTTGGACTTATGCAAAAATTGACTTGATCAAGCAAAATTGGACATATTAGGGAGTCTAACAAAGTAGGATTCGTCCATAATACACCTTAGGACCACCAATAAAAACACTGTCTAAAAACAATGCTCAACTTCGGGCTTGTCAAGGTAAACATGGCTTGGATTTGAGTTATTAAAACTTGATTACCTTGACCCTCCTTAGCAATGGTAGCACTTGACATTGATTTAGATTAGGTAGTTCTTTCAAGCCACCTTGCTCCGTATCAGTTAGTACCTCTCTAATATTCCTAAGCATAGTTAGGGTTTCTCTGGACTCCTATGATAGGGTTCCTCTGATCTCTCTGACAATTTCCTGAGTTTTTGATCTCACCAGCTCTGGTAATTTCAGGTTTATCCCTAACATTCTCTTGTGAACATTTCCTAACAAAGAAGTTTTTATAAACCTTTTTTTATATTTTGAAGGTCAAAACCCTAACCTTCCTTGTTAAAAGATATAGTTGAAAACCAAGCAATCTTTCCAAGTTTTCTTGTCCCTTAGAGAATTTTGAAAAAGTTTTTGAAAGCTTTTCATTTTCCTTTTCCAATCTTTCTACCTCATCTTCAGCAAAATAGATCTTTTTAGTGAAGTATTCACAAAGATCATAAAGAAAGTGTTGTTCACTTGGGGCAGCATATAAATATCTTTCTAAATCATCAATTTCCTTTTCAAAGTCCCTAAGCTTTGCAGAAAGTTCTTCACAGACTTCATGTCCATGAAGTTTCTGAATTTCTAAAACTTCTTTTTCCTTTTCTTGAGACTCAATTTGTTCACTAAAGGACTTATCTTGGGTTTATTAGAGATTTCATTGTTCATTCAGTGCATAAGTAGTTCAATAAGATCATCTTTAGAGAGAGTATGAAGTTGAAGTAGTACCTTATCAGATGATGATGTTTCAAACTCTATTCTTAGCATTTCAAGGTCAATTTCATTAGCTCTTTTAGCTTTCTCCTCGGCTCTTTCACTTTCTTCAAAGCTTGTGTCAGAGGGTTGGCTTACCATAAGGCATAGATTAGCAACTTCATCATCACTGGAGTCACTGTCACTCCAGGCGGCCACCATTACTCTTTTTTCTTTCCCTTCTAGCTTTCTTGTCTTAATTGATTTCATGAGAAACAGTCCTTCATTATATGCCCCGACTTACCATAACCAAAGTAGGTAATGTTAGAGTCAGAGCTTTGAGGATGAGATTTGTTAACTTTAGGTTTTGATGAGCTTCCTCTGGAGACCTTTCTGTAATCAATGTTATGCCTCTTCAGGAACCTCTTGATTGCCTTGCAATCATAACCATTACATCGTTGTTTTCATCAGAGAAGTGATCTCGATGGTTAGAGTGCTCCTTGGTGATCTTCAAAGCAGTCCTTTCTTAGGCAAGTCCTCTGATTCTTCTTGGAGATGAATTCCATGGGTAAGCAATTTTCCTAAGAGATCATCAAGCTGAAGAGTGTTGAGATTTTATGCTTCCTCAATGGCTGTTACTTTAGGCCTCTACTTAGATCTTGGAAGACATCTAAGTATCTTCCTAACCATTTCTTTATTTAAGTAAGTTCTTCCCAGATACTTGAGATTGTCGATAATCTCTGTGAACCTTGTGTACATCTTTTCTACTGACTCATTTGGTTATGTTTTGAAAAGTTCATATTGATGAACATAAATGCTTATCTTAGTTTCTTTGACTAGACTGGTTCCTTTGTATATGGTGACAAGAGTGTCCCATATTTCTTTGGAAGTCTCACATGCAGCGACTCTTTAGAATTCATTAGGATCAATTACACAGATAAGGATGTTCATGTTTTTGTGATTTTTCTGAACTCTGGCTCTTTCTTCTTCGGTGAATTCTTCTTCTGCCTTTGGGACCATCTCTTCCCTTTTTTCTCCTTTCTTAACCTTCCTTGGAACATAATCTTCTTTATGACAATGTTCTATACCTCCGGTTCTTGGTCTTTCAAGAATATCTACATAAGTTTTTTCCAATAGGCAAAGTTAGTTCCCTTAAATAAAGGTGGTCTAGTGTATGACCTATCTTAATCCATCTCAAAAGTACCAAAGGTTGCCATGGTCTTTACTCAATCTGGTGGTTAGGTCAAGTGTAAGTAAGATAGGCTCTGATAAAAATTGTTGGTCCCACTAAGCAAGGCAAGTCACCTTAGAGGAGGTGAATAGTGTGACTAATAAAAACTTTGGTTCTTTGAAAGTTATTTGCTAAGAGGATAAATAAGAGATAGAAAAGATAGAGCTTTAAGTTAAATCAATATTAGTATGTCAGACAGAGGCTTTGATATGTCAAAAGCAAGCAAAATTGCAAAGTAAAGTAATTAAGTAGAGAAAGAAAGGGATCAGAGACACAAGATTTTTCACGAGGTTCACCCAAATTAACCTTGGGCTACGTCCCCACCTGCAGCCTCTTCTTAGACTTTCAGATTTAATCGATTCACTATCTTCTCAAGATAGGTCCACAAGAGTCCCCTAACTCCTTACTATAATCAGAGTTTTCTCAAGTTACTTTGACAAGCCCAACTTCTAGAGTATTCTAACTTCCAGAAGCACAGTGGCCAACAAGAACCTCAGTGCTTGCTATTGCTTACAAAGTTTTCCCTGAGCACTTTGTAATAGCTTGTATACAACATAACATCGGCACCCTAGCTCCTTGCCAACAAATAGAGTTTTCTCAAGGCACTTTGACAAGCCCAACTCCTAGAGTATACACATTCTCATGGGGATGACACTCTCAACACAGAAGTAGTGACTCTCACCCACTCCTGTCACACCAGTAATATAGAGAAATGATATTTATGATATGAGTACAATGGTTAAAAGCTGTAAAATAATATGCTCCTTTTTTTTAGCTCAAGTGTTGTCACCCTTAATCTTCTGCCTTGGTCATGTATTAGTAGGTAATTCAGCTCCATATAACCGTTGGCAAAGGATACTAGCCATTAGTATAAAGACAAGATTACTTTTGGCTTTTAATTCTTGACTGTAGGGTCCTCATCAGGGTTTCTTAAGAATCTTTTGATGTTTGCTTTTTCTCTTTTTGGATAGGCACTTTTTAAATCACATTAATTTAAACTTCTTTCCAGATATAGAAATGCACAATTGATCACTTTCTTATAGCCAGCCGTTCATATTCTCTTTCAGAGCAAGTTGTAGGGCCTTGACAGTGACAACCTGCTATCATCCGAAAATTTCTCAGAATTGTCAGCTACTTTTGCATCATCTTTTTCATTTTGAATTCAAATCTTCTCTGGATATATTCATCCACTTGCTACGCACATGGATATCTTGCTTTTTTTACATTAATGATGTGCATCATTTAGCAAGCTAAAATTCAAATGAATTTTCTCCAAGTCGTTGATGAATATTTCTTTCCGAACTTCGAATTTTGACAATTTTCGTTTCTGACGAATTCATGGTATCTGTCCTTTTTCGAGTCTGATGATTTTCAACTTTGAGCAACTCTAACATCTTCTGACTCTAAGGCAGTTCTGATACTTTAGTCTCTGATGATGTTCTAGCCTGACTTCTTTCAGTTTTGATATGACTCTAATATCTCTGTTTAAAGTGAACATGATTCATCATTTCTCTTTTTGACTTTTCCTCAAAGATGTGTGCATGTATTCACTTTAAGGATTGTCTCCTTACTATGCACAAGTATAATCTTGATCCATCTTGGTGCTTGATGTGCTATGATCTTCTTCATGCTATTGTGTTCATCTCAGAATGTGATCAGTACTTGATAGTTGGGCTAGGTAGAGTATGAATCTTGACTATGAGCATCACACGCATAAACCTCGATAGGTTCTCTGATAGCTGTATCTGATTCTATTACTTCACATCTTTGATCTTTTCTTACTATCCATATAATCTTCAATTGAGTCAATCAAGTGGCGAATGCTCATCTCTTGAATAACTGTGATCTTGGTAGCTTCCATGTATGACAGCTTTTGAGTACCTTCTTTCTTTACTCATTTTCAATTTAAGAACTATGTGAGTAAATCATAATCACAAGTATGTTAATCATATTAACAAATACAATAAGTCACATGTCAAACACTTGCCGTAAATGAATTCATGAATAAGTTGGATTCATATAAAGAAATAATCTCTTGCATAATCTTTCTTGGCTTCTATATCTCAATAAATGTGATCAAGAATATATCTTTTGTATGAGATTAATGCCTAAACAGTTCAGTTAACATGTAACCAACATAACAGTCATAGAAGCACATTTAAGCTCTATCAATGTCAATGTCAGGGACTATGTTCATTAGTCAGGGTCAAGTTACTCAAAGTATAGCTCTAAGCTTTGACTATAAGCTACTTTGACAGAGGCTTGAAACATGAGCTTAGTCAATCATATCATGCTATCAATCAACTCAAGTATATTAGCATAAAAGCACAACACATACCATTATATATCATCACTTGCAATGCATGTGAAAATCAACACCCTAAATTGGTTTGACATCATCAAAATCAATGTCTTCTTTGAGCCAACAAGTTTCAACCTAATTAGCCCAGGATTGCGATTTTCTCCTCTGCTTTAAAGTGTCAATCCAGCTTGCTAAGCTTTGTCTCATCTCAACTTCAGAGGTTGATTCATTCAGTACCGTTTTAGGTACTGAGCGTAATGTTTCATTGGACTTGGAATTCGAGGAATTCTCAACACACTCTAAATTATTCAATTAATCTTTACCATTGCTAGTATTATTTGCATATCGTTGAATAGAATTAGGAGGTGGATAAGAGTTAGGTTTTTGGTGATTTTTCGTGCCTTTCTCTCCATTACAATGAACTAGGTGTTTCTCTCTGTATGCACAAATTTCGAGCCTAAAATAAACTAGACAAGAAATTAAGAAACAAATTCAATTTTTTTTTATTTATATCAAAGAATGAATGCAATCTCTGTATAACTGTTACAAGAACAAGTGTAATAAATCCTCTGATTCAATCTCTTTGAATGATCTTGAAGAATTTGATCTTGAAAGTTGGCCGCGCTCACAACTTCGGAGTATTTGGTGTGGTCGAGTCTCGAAATTTGAATGTTAATAGAAGCACTTATGCGGCTTAAGCTGTCGCAGCACCCAGATCGATCTTCTTAACTTGATAGGGTCTTCAACAAGGATTATCAATCAATTTGATTTTTTTTTGTAGGCCCAAAGCTTAAATATGTCTATGTATGTACGGACATGTTTTTGTTGAATATCATCCAAATGATCTTCTTTTTTTTTTCAAATTGCAACTTAACTTATTAAGCACCTTAGTCAAAATGATTTGATAAAGCAACTGAAAATTTAGTCGGAAAAGAGAAAAAAATTAATTGAGACCCATAAAATACAATGGGTTCAAGAAAATTTGATGTTTTGGAATGGAAGATCCTGTGAAGGTGAACTCCCAAAAGAAATTTAATAGGACCCTCTCTTTTTTCTTTTAGAGAATTTTTTTTTTTTGGGGATGAAAATAAAATCTAGCAGGACATTTTTTGGACAAAGACGTTAATTAGCGATAAAATAGGGATCCCCGCATCCAATACCGTTTCTACGGAAATAAAACCCTAAACTTAGAGAAGCGCCTTTACATAACAGGGGATTGCCATAGTCTTCTGAGACTTATACCAAGAATGTATAATACTGCAAAATTCACAATTGTCGAGGCCATTCCTCACTGAGCGCAAATACTAGTAATTCCTTGTCCCGCTTTTTTTTTTTTTTTTTTT
>NCQU01117196.1:0-10950 GCA_002740485.1 Pereskia humboldtii | reverse complement strand
CGAATGTTGTTGAGTTGTTGATATTGTTTACTTTTATTGACATTTATGTTGTAGAAGTTGAACAAGTTCATGATGATTCTGTTGTTAAAAAGAAAACTCAACTTCCTTCTACTGGCATTAAAAAGAAAAAGCAAGTTCCTTCTACTGGCATTATTTCCAAAGAAGCTGAAGTGTCAGAGTTGCTACGGAAGAAGGTCAAGTGTTTTGATGAAGCATTACTATTGTATAATGATTATACTTTCAGAATTGGTTTTGGAGTTAGAGTTGGGAAGTGGAGATATAGAGAAAGCACTAGAGAACTGCGTGCGAAAGGGTTTTATTGTTGTAGAGAAGGATTTAAGAAGCAGTTAGGTGTAGAAGGGAATGATGACACAAAGCTTCGTAGCAGAATAGGGTGCACTGCTAAGTGCGTCTTTGGTATTCATAAGGATTGTGATTGGATTGTGAAGACTCATGATATGGAACACAATCATGAATTTGTGCTTCCAGAAGAAGTTCATGGTCTTAGATCTCACCGTAAGGCAGAGAAGGCCCATGTTGAGCACTTGCAGAGAATGAAAGAAAGTGGAGTTAAGACTGCTGATGCTTATAGGCTTTTGAGGAAAGAGTGTGGGGGATCTCCTGCACTGGGTTTTATGGCTAGAGATGCTTATAATGCATTATCAAAAGAAACTAAGAAGAATCTAGATGGTGGAGATGCGTATGCTTTGATTAGATTGTTAGAGAGTTGAAACTTAGTGAAGATCATTTTTACTATTTTGTTGAGCTTGATCCAGATGGCGGTTTGACAAGTGTGTTTTGGAGAGATAATAGAATGAAGGAGGATTATATGTTATTTGCAGACTTGCTTGTTTTTTATACCACTTATAGGACAAATCGTTCTGACATGATTTGTGCTCCCTTTGTGTGCATGAATCATCATGGAAGAAATGTGATGGTTGGATGTGGCTTTCTGTTGAATGAGAGAACGGAGAGTTTTTGTTGGTTGTTCAATATTTTCTTGAAGGCAATGGATAATAGGTCTCCAAAGACTATTATGACTAATCAAGCTGCTTCTATGGCTAGTGCGATTAGTAAGGTGTTCCCTTATGCTTGGCATAGGTTATGCACGTGGCACCTAGAATAGAACTCAAAAAAGCATATTCACCATTTGAGGATAATGCCAGGCGTTGTTGATAAGTTTGACCATATTTTAAAACGATGCTACATGATTTCAGAATTTAAGACATGCTGGGAAAGGTACATTTTCATGATATTTGATGATCACTAATTTGTCTAATAATGATCACTAATTTGTCTAATGATGATCACTAATTTATTAAAGTCAATTTGTTGTGATATTTGATGATACTAATTTTTCTAATAATGATCACTAATTTGTTTAATAATTATCACTAATTTACAGGTTAGTGACAGAGTTTAAATGCAAAGATCATCCATGGATGATTAAGCTATATAAGAGTAAGGAGAAGTGGTGTCCAGCATTTTCAAAACTTTATTTCTCAGGCGGTGTTTTGTCATCTCAGAAAAGTGAGAGTACACATGCTTCCTTGTCTAGAAAACTTTTTACAAAAGCCGAATTGTGTGATTTCTATAACATAGTTTTTGAAGTAATGAGTGAATGGAGAAGAAATTAAAGAGATGACAATCTTAGTAACAAGTAGGGATTTTCTAAGATGTACTTGCCTAATGTCAACATTTTGAAAAAAACTGTTTGTATATATACAATTAAGATGTATAAGGTGTTTGAGAATGAATATATTAAGGGACAAGGCTATCATCAAGAACTTGTTAGATCTTCTGAGAATCTAACTACAAAAGAGAAGGTTTACTTTGTCTTTTGGAAGCGGAATGAAAGTGACTCTGTTTCTGAGAATCAGAAAGAAAGTGAGTTTGACTATGGTGTGAGATTTAATACTACTGATTTTACTATCAATTGTGATTGCAAGAAGTTTGATGAGATGAGAATTCTATGTTGTCATTGTTTGAGGGTTTACAATGTTAACTATGTTGGAAGCATTCCTAGTCAATATTTTCTAAAGCAATGGACTAGGAATGCAAGGCCTCCAACTAAATGTGAGAATAATGCTTTAAGAAGTCGACTTATAGAAGTTCCACTTTCCATTTGGCGAGTTCAGATGCAGAGGAAGTTTGAATCTTTATCATATGCAAGTGAGGGTAATGTAAGGGCTAGAGATGTTTGTGAGAATACTTTGAAGAAGATGAGGGAAGATGTGGAATGTGAGATTGGATCAGTTTATTTCTCTAATAATGAGAAGGAGGGTAGCAGCAGTTCACGCGATACTATTAAGAATCTTATTAGTTCAAAAAAGAAAGGAGAAAGAAATGTGTTAAGAAAAAGTATGGTTGAAAAGAAGGCAGATCAGGTGAGATCTAGGAAGGCCAATTTCCAATCGAAGAGATCAACTAATGCATCGAAATGTCAGGTATTTTTTTCCTTTTTTTTCTTTTCATGAGAGTATCAATTTGATGAAGTTTATGTTTTATATTTTAAGATTAATGTTTCCACAGATTCCTACCAGTGATGTATCAAATTTGCGAATTATACAACTCCCTCAAATGTGTTCCAATTTTCAACAGACTATGTCAGCATCAGAGTCTTTGCAAATGGATACACCATCAATTCCTGCTCAGGTATATGCAACTACTGATTACTAATATATTAACTATTGATCTCTAATATATCATCTTTTGATCACTGGTATATATTTTAACAGCTACCTTCTACTCAAACGTGAAATGTGCCATGGAGTATGCGCGCATAACCCCTCAGTTGTATTCAAATTTTCATCAGAGAATGTCATCATTAAGATCTTTTCAAATGAACATACCAAGGAATGCCTCTCAGGTGATGTTCTTTATTAGATGTTATTTTATTTTGTAAGTACATATCTTTTGTTGTGATATTAATGATGTTGTTCGTGTTATAGCAAAATATGGAGCGCGAAGACTATAACCAAATGTATAGGATGCTTAGAGTAATATTTGATGAAAGAATTGATCAAGGATGTGGTGGTAGTAGTATGCATACCAATGGAAGAATTAACTGAAGCATCTTCTTTAGATATTCCTCGGATGGGTTCAAATCAACAGCTGCATATGGGATAATTTGATTGGAAAGAAAAATAAAAGATTTCAGGTACTATTGATCTGTATTTGTTCAAATATGATGCTTACTTAATAACGATATTACTAATATTGATTTTACTATTTGTTTCTTATGCAAGACTCTTAGAGATGACCTAGATTTCATTGTTGGCATTGAAATTTCTTTTAATTATTGTCAAGCATTCAATTAGACTTTTTATTCAATATTTTTGAAAGGAGTTGAGATTCAATTTAATATTATTTTGATAAGACCTTTTTGTGCTAAATATTATGATATGTTGACTTGGTAAACATTCAAAACGATGTTTTGGTAGACGTTAGTTTTCGGTAGATCTTTATAACTTTTTGTAATCTTGGTTGAGCTTTTTGTCATCCAAAGATATCCAATGATCATCATAATTATGTTTTGATCATCAATAGTTAGTGTTCAATAGATCTATTTTTGGTGACCATTATAATTATGTTCATTGATGATGAACTATACCCTCAATAATGTGTACAGGGTGACTTTTATGTGTTCTAGTTGAGCTTTATTTTCAATAAATTTTATAATATATGTTTTTATTTATAATTATAGTTAGTGATCAATAAATCTAATTTTAGTGATCATCAAAATTATTTTTGGTGATCAATTGATCTATTTATGGTGACCATTATAAATATGTTCGTTGACCATGAACTATATCCCCGATTGTACTAGGTGACTTTTATGTGTTCTAATTGAGCTTTATTTTCAGTGAAATTTATAATATATATTTTTATTTATAATTATAGTTAGTGATCAATAGATCTAATTTTAAGTGATTATCTGAATTAGTTTTGGTGACTAATTGATCTATTTATGGTGATCATTATAAATATGTTCGTTGATCATGAACTATATCCTCAATTATAGTTAGGTGAGCTTTATGTGTTCTAATTGAGCTTTACTTTCATTAAAAATTATAATATATATTTTTACTTATAATCTTAGTTAATGATTAATAGATCTGCTTGTAGTGATCATCAGAATTATATTTGGTGATCATGTTTATATCTTTAATATGTGAGTAGAATGTTTGATATTAGTAAACTTAAAAAATAAGAAACAATCATAAAAACATGTAAACATATTTATATTTATATAGTGTCAGTAATTTCATGGAACTATTTTAGATGGACATGACTTGTCTGCTACAATATAGCAAAAAAAAATAGGGCAATTTAAACCCTAAGTGTTCCCTACAGCTCTTAGATTTTGGTAAATGGTTCCTATCTCCTTAAAATCTTTGGCTTTTTCTGTTGATTGTACACCTTGCCCTGTTGTATTCATAATTGATTGCATCATGATAGCACCGTGCTCTCAAGACTTTCAGTTTTGCATCCTAAGCACAGAAATAGTATAGAAGAATTGTTAAAATGATCACTTTTATTTGCTATGTAAATAGAAATTATTACAAGATACTTACATCATTTGCGTTCAAGCCACACTGCCACTTTTCTCCTTCTCCGAAATAACTCTCCATATGCCTCATGCAAAATATTTCAATATCTATGAAATTTTTCTTTGTCCTCCATGGCATTGGCAAGTAAATGGCTTTTAGTTTTTTGACAATTGAATGTTTTGGATGAGCTTTGCTCTCCAAGTAACGACCAAGTACTTCTATCTACACAAATATTCAAAATTATATGCAATTAGAATGAAATGAGCTCAGAATAATGATAAAAAATAGTTTTTTAAAGCGTATGTATATAAAGTCACCATTTTTTCTGGATAATCTCCAAATGACATCTTGAATGATTGTCTTGTCATCATGTTATCAAAGATCTCAAGCTTATCATATCTCAAGTTAAAGCTCAGCAAGAAGTAATGCTTTTTGTAGCATATTAGGAAGAAAACCTATGATTTTTGTTTTTTTTTTTTAGAAAAAAAAATAGATACACATCAGCAGACATGAACATTAACAATAAGTAGCTTTAAGAAGGTCACTTTATTAAGAACATTTGTAAACTCAGAACTTACCAAGTCAACATTTTTAATTTTTATCCAAGGACACCTCTTCAATTTATTGTCAAGTAAATCATGGAATTGTCTATATCTTTCTTCAAAGTAGATTGTTTCCAACATTTCTTCACTAAAAAAATGTTGTATAGAAGAAAATAATTAATATCTATGTAATAGCATCTATTGCTCACAATAGAGCATTGTTGGTCACCAATTTAGTAAAGACCAAATTTTGATCACTAAATGTTTTATTTATGATCACCCATGCATTCATTATTACTCACTAAATTGATTATGATGCACTTACAGATTGAGCAGACGTCATAAATAGTCTGCTTGGAGTAAAAAGATCCCTTTTTCTTTCCAAGTTATTGAGTATTGCAGACCAGATGTTGATTACTTGGTTTTCTACATATTGTCTTGGAGTGAGAGTAGACATGATCCCTCAATTTGTTTCTTTTTCACAAGCATCAAACATAGGTTCACTACATAAAAAATAAGTACAAATTTATGAGAAAATATGTATAAAAGAATATATGCTTTAAATAGGAAAAATTATTATAGATATTACTTTATTTCAAGTTCTTCCGACATGGCAAACACATAATTAGATATGAGCTTCTCCTCTTTTGACAATTCATCAGATAAGTTGGTCAAGCGCACAATAAATGGTGAGTAATAAGTCAGTGGCAAATCTTTAGGTTGTCACTTTCTTGTCACAACAGATGGGCCTACTTTCTCAACCTTGGTAGGAGTAATGCTAGCAACCAGATGTTTATTAGCATCTATTTCATGCTAGCACTCATTCTTTACTCTATTTTAGGCTTAGTCTTGTGTGAGAGCTTGGTTTTGTTTCCATCGGTTTGTTTAACATGAACTTGCGTTGTGGCTCTTTCTTTGTTCTGCTGGACTACCTGGTTGGGAGTGGGAGCATTTGCTGTTTCTTTGCCACTAAGTTTCTACAGAGTAGGCTTCTTGATCTTGATAGTCATCTTTCAGACCTCGTCCTTTTAAGTAACAGGGTTCTGAACCATTTTAATCTTGTCATTTGGAGCTTTCTTATTGCTACCATCATGATTTGCCTGAGTAGATTCCTTTAGTGTGAATAGTAATGGAACGTTTTCTTCCTCATGATCCTGATCCTTTTCATCATTAATTTTCGTATCAGATACGGAAGTATTCACTACATTTGGACTTTGAGTCTCTGATGGAGCAAGTCCAAGGCTGTATGAAGGCATGGCGTCGTCCTTTTTTGATTTTTGCTTCACATGAGCCTTCATAAGTTCCACATGAGCCCTTACTAGCTCGGCAATAGCCGCCAAAACACTAGTAGTGAAAAAATTGTCATCTTGGCTAAATAGCGGTATTTTTCTTCATTTACCGCATTCCCATCTTTCTAAGGTTCATCTCGTGATGTATTAGCCTCACTGTATGAGGTTCATTGCTATTGCTTCATCTCTCATTTTGCGAAGAGCTTCATTATCTTGATACTTCTTGCACATGTATTCCACGAAAGTGATGAACTTTCTGTAAACCATTGCCAATTGTTTTGTAACCTATCATCTCCTCAATGTTTTTCTACTCTTGTTGAAAATGAACATGTTATTATATTAAATTTTAAGCAATGAGGGAAAAAAATAAACATTTAGTTAAGTGCTCACTAATCTTATGGTAATTGATCACTAATCATATGTCTATTGATAACCTACTAGACAAGGATTGAATTGTAAGCAATGAGGAAAAAAGTAAACTTTTAGTTAAGTGCTCACTATTGGTATATCAATTAATCACCAATCACATGTCTATTGACCACCAATAAGACAAGGATTAAATTCTAAGCAATAAAGAAAAAAGTAAACACTTAGTTAAGTGCTCACTTATGTTATGCCACTCTGATCACTAATCACTTGTGTATTGATCACCAATAAGACAATGATTAATATTTGTTATTTATTACCTCAAATCCTAAGATATTATTATTTTCAGCAGATTCTGGATGAGGTTGTCTTATGTGTGGAGCATCCATTGGAGGTTCGACTGTGCCTCTCTTGAAAGCATTAGTTCTATCCTCATCTTCTATTCTTTTCTTGATCTCTTCATTAGTCTATGTGGACATTGTAGGGAATTCCCTCTTGACAGTTTTTCTTAATGAAGACACCTCTGTCAAAGTAAAGCATTTGAAATATAGGAGAATACAATAATTAATGCATGCATTTCGATAGCTTAGATAGATATCAGTAGTTGATAACTAATGCATGACTTATTGCTCACTAGTAGTTCAATGTTGATCACTAATAGACTCTGCCATTCCTTCTTAGTGAAAATTAGCATTTTATTTGTTTTGCACATTATATATGTTGCTGAGTAGAGTTTGTTATATTGATCACTAATTTTATAAAGGAATGCACACTAAAAATAGGTTACTAATTACTTGTTTAAGAGGAGAACTCACCGTTAAGAAGAAGAGTGGACCATCAAAATGTGCGCCTTTTGTAGCCTTATTCTCTTTATAGCATCTGATAGTTTTGAGAAGCTTATCAAAAATGAATTGACACCAGTTTAGCGAAGAGATTTGGTTGACCTCCTTGACATTTCTGAGAAAAGATATGTTCCAATAGCAGTTCTTTGATCCATTGAAGAAACAGTTTACCAAGTACGTGATGAAATTTCTCTTGAAGCTTTGCTTTCCATCTGTTCTTTGCAATATGAAATTTGGCATCTGGGTTAATTCAGGAGTCTTTTTATCGATCCTCCATTCTCGCATCCATATATTGTACACTTCTTCATAGTCATCATCATCACAAGAGCTACTAATGTCAACAATTTCCCTTCCTCTTAGAGGTAAACCCAATGTTAGGTGTACACCTAGTGGTGTAACTTGTATCTTTTGTCCATCAAGAAGTTTGATGCAAACTGCATAAGGATCAAAAGTTTCCACCTGCCATTTAGCAAATTTTCCTGGTATATGCTTCAGATCCATTTTCAAGAATGAACCAAATCCCATAGATTTCGCTGCTTCAATCTGAGCTTCATTGAACCGTGACACCATTGTTACAAACGAACGAAGAATCATCCTTGCAATAAAGCTCTTTTTGTATCTTTCTTTTCATTGCCCCCTCTTCAGAATTTGCATGTTGTTCTTGTTCGATGTTCTGAAGTCGTTGTTCTGATTTTTTTCGTTGTGCTTTAGTAAGAGCAGCATCACTCTGAGATTGAGTATCTTTTTCCCCCCTTGTTTGAGCCGATTCATACTTTAATGCACATTTCTTGCTCTTTGGAAGACTCGTTAGCATGTCAGAAATGGTCGATTCTTCTTCCTCATTTGTCTGATCATCTTCATCATTGATGTTTTCTTCATAATTTGGGTCATTATCTGTATCAGTATTTTCTTCTTCATCTTCATCAGAAATATGAACTTCAGAGGTGTGGTCTGTGTACTTTGGGTGATGTTACAGACATGTCACTGATCCTTTGAGATCGTCCTTGAGGGACTGTTTTCTTTTTTGGTTTTTGCTTGCTTCCATCATCAGGCTTGTCTGCTTTTTGCTTCATTGGAGGTTTCTCTGGGGATCTCTTAGAAGTTGTCTGTTTCTCTGGAGGCTTCTGAGGAGATTTCCCATCATTTTCCTTCTTATTTGGAGGTTTTTCAGGGGATTTTTCTTCAGTGCTCGTCTTCTTCTCTGGATGTTTCTCAGCATCTATATCATTCTGAGTGCAGTCATCAGTAGATGGCTTGTGAACAAGTTGTTTGTATCGATGCTTTTTTATTTGCAGATGGTTTACCTCTTCAGTATAAGAGACTTTTCTATACTGAGTGTGGCCATCAGTATGTGGCTTATGGCCGACAGCTATTTCTTTACCACTGCAAATATAAAAACTAAGCTAATAAGAACTCTGAAGTAGCACTGTAACAAATACTTGCGAAGAAGTAGTACTCTTTAGTTTCTTTGAGGTTGATGTACAAAGCTCCAGCATTAACATCTTTGATCACATTGCTTATTGTTTCCAAAATTTCTAACTCTATGGTGTTAGTTTTGCTCCGGCACTCAAAATCCAAATTGCTTATTCCAAATGCTGACTTATATAAATGCTTACTAATCTTATGCCAATTGATTACTAATCACATGTCTATTGATCACCAACTAGACAAACATTAAATTCTAAGCAATGAGGAAAAAAGTAGACATTTAGTTAAGTGCTCAGTAATCTTGTTCCAATTGATCACCAATCATGTGTTTATTGATCACCAACTAGACAAGGACTGAATTCTAAGCACTGAGGAAAAAAAGTAAACATTAATTTAAATGCTCACTAATGTTATGCCAATGGATCACTAATTAGATGTCTATTGATCACCAACTAGACAAGGAATAATTCTAAGCAATGAGGAAAAAAGTAAACATTTAGTTAAGTGCTCACTAATCTTATTCCAATTGACCACCAATCACATGTCTATTGATCAACAACTAGACAAGGACTAAATTCTAAGCAATTGGAAAAAAGCAAAGACATAGTTAAGTGCTCGCTAATTTTATGCCGATTGATCACTAATCACATGTCTGTTGATCATCAACAAGAGAAGGACTACATTCTAAGCAATTGGAAAAAAGTAAACACTTATTTAAGTGCTCACTAATCTTTTGCCAATTGATCACTAATCACTTGTTTATTGAGCATCAACAAAACAAGGACTAAATTCTAAGACATTGGAAAAAATGTAAACATTTATTTAAGTGCTCACTAAACTTATACCAATTGATCACCAATAACATGTCTATTGATCACCAACCAGACAACGACTGAATTCTAAGCAATGAGGAAAAAAGTAAACATTAATTTAAATGCTCATTAATGTTACGCCAATGGATCACTAATCATATACCTATTGATCACCAACAAGACAAGGACAGAATTCTAAGTAATGAGGGAAAAAGTAAACATTCAGTTAAGTGCTCACTAATCTTACGCCAATTGATCACTAATTACCGATCACCAACTAGACGGGGTGTAGAGCTTGTCGTAGAGTTACAAATTAAACCACTACTTGATTTATAAATAAGATTTATCGTATAGGCAAGTAGGGATCGATCCCATGAGGAAAGATTATGATAGTAAGCTAGTTTAAATCTAATTAAATTTACTACTCTAAAGTATTTTACCTTTTCTTTTAATTGCTAAAACAAATCAAATTAAACAAGTAAAAATCTGAAAAATTACTAACTAGTACTCCAAAATATCCTAATCCTAATTCTGGGAATAAAAACCGTAAAATAACTAACCTAGATATTCTTGAAAAAAATATAAATCAGAAAATAAAACAAAACTAAACCAGAAAATCAAAATAGAAAATATAAATCAGAAACTTAATATCTGAAATTACTAAAAATTACCTAATACATTACCTAAACAATCTGGACAGAATATAATTAACCTATAATTAACTGGAAAAATATATTTAATAAAAACAGAAAATATAAACGGAATATCAAATCTGAAAATAAACAGTTAATAAACTGCACTTAAATAAATACGAAAATAAATAATAAAATTAACCATATTATAAAACCTAATTTAAACTTTAAAAACGCAAAACCAAAAATAAAAACTTAATTTTCGGATTTATTAAATTAAAAACCTGCACGTATCCAATTCACAAAATAATTCTGAAAAATTATCAAATAATTTCCAAAAATTCCAAAATAAAATAACAGCATATTTGGACTCCATCTAAATGCTAAAGTTGAATAAAACAAGGAAAAACACAGAAGGAACTATTTTTAACCTAATTTCTAACAAGCCGGTAAATAATAGCAAAAACAGAACATAAAATTAATCTG
>NCQU01114929.1:7500-10667 GCA_002740485.1 Pereskia humboldtii | reverse complement strand
AATGTTACGCAGAGCATGATGTCAGAAGAACTTCATGTAATGATTGTTGGTTGCCCCAAATAGCAAATGACAGATTCCAGTAGCCAATGCAGGCTAACCAACTTGAGTTCACATGGTTCTCTTTTGCCCTTTCAGGTTGTCTTGGGCCAAAGGAATTTCCAACCACTATTTTTATGACTATTTGTTTTAGCAAAATGATAAATATCTTACTATAAGAAACGAACTTAAGTGTTTTATCTTAATTTAAAAATTATATTGTCATTTTTAAATTGGAAAAAAAATGATATGATTGATAATGGAGGTATGTTATAATTTATAAATTGTGTAAAATTATTAATTTTTTCATAAATTTTCATATTTATAAAATTATGTGTATCATATGTCTCATGGATGGATTGACCAAATTGCAATGTCATTTTGCACCCATCAGCCAGCCCTCGAGGTTAGTCAACATATTATGAAAAGTGAAAGCCATGGTTATTAGAAAAGCTCCCCACCCCAGCTATACATTACGAGAATAAGCTAATCGAGTTTATATTAGACTAAATTTGTGTAATAATAGTGTCTAATTCTTTTAATATTAATTTTAAAAATTTTGAGGATATCTATATGTAATTTTTAAAGAATTATTATCATATACCCCCCTCCATATTTAGGTAAATGTTATTTATAACCCATTATTTTTGAAATTATTATTTAAACCCCCTCACCTTAAAAATTATTGTCATATGACCTCCAAAAGTACCTATGTAAGCAGGGTTAAATAATAATAAATTTTCTGTATGTGATAACAATTTTTAAGGTGTAGGGAGCTAAATAATAATTCCAAAAACAATATATTACAAATAACATTTACCTAAATATGGAGGGAAGTATATAGTAATAATTTATTTTTTAAATATTTTTTTGACCAAAAATTACCTGAAATACTGTCCCAAGTGACAATTTCCCTCTCCATTTATTATTATCTTTTTAAATAAAAAAGGGGATACTAAAATCTCCATTGGGAGTAGTCTTTTGCAGGGCTGTCTAGCGTGGATCGTGCATAGCCAGAGTGTGAACATATGATGAGATAGCTGGTTCATACTCATAACAATTAAAATACCTTAACGTGGGAATATTTACGACGGTTTCATCCATTAACTTAGTTTATATCGTGCACGAAGATTTAAGTATCTAGGACCACATATACCAAGTGAGCATTACTTTGATGGTATGAGAGTTGAATTTTATAATCTTCACTGAAGTTTGAATTCTGTCAGGTACAAATTTTTCCAAAAAATTTTGTGACACTCCTGCAAGCTCCTTGTGAACGTAGTCTAAGTAATTATGCACCCCCTCTCTATACGTAAGCCCATTAAGCTTACACCCTAAAGAAGAGGGTCTAGTGTGTGGGCTAACTTGCTAATTTATAAAAAAAAAATTAAATACCATATTTTGCCATTTTTTTATCCATCAACCTAAGTTTATATTGTAAATTAGTAACATTTAAATATAAAATATTATATCTTATCAGGGTGCATTCTAATATAAATTGATAGTTTGAGCCTGACTATCAATTAAGTATCAATTAACTAGGTTTCTTTAATATGATACTAAATCCTTTTTCATATAGGAATCTCATAGTTGAATTTCAACAATGTCTAGATTTGTTGTGCAAGGTATAAAAAGCAACTTTTTTTCACCACTTATACCTCAAATTTAAAGGATATTTGCATGGAGTAGGTAATTAAAGTGCTTGTTTGGGAGGACAAGGTCCCTTAGTGTTGTTCGTTTAAGTTCAATGATGCACATCCCCTTGTTTGGGATGATAAGCTCCCTTAGTGAGCTTGGTTAATTACCTTATAATCCAAGTGTCCGTTGAGTCTAGTCCAGTTTATTTGTAACCCCTTTGTAGTTGGTTGACAACTCAGTGGTTTATTCTTTACAAGGAGCCTAGTGGTTGTTGAGTTTACCCTATTCTATATATAAAAAATAAAAAATAAAAAACGATTGTAGGGACTAATGTTAAGTTATCACTATTGGCTGTAAAGGGACAGAACTTCCATCACAGATTTTCTCCATTAAAAATTGACTATGTATTACCAATTTCTTTTCTCCAACCATGAGATTAAACATTAGCCGAGACATTTCCTTATAATATATACCAAAAATAAATCAGTGTTTTAAGAAATTTCTTTTCTCCAACCATAAGATTAAACATTACCCGAGACATTTCCTTATAATATATACCAAAAATAAATCAGTGTTTTATGAAAGCGTGTATGAGTAAAATGGACCAATAATCAAAGGTCCAAAAAACCAACAAAAGGGGAGTCAATTGTAGAGCAATTAGAGCATGACACAAGTTAAAGAATATGCTAGACTACATTCTCAATCAGTGTAAAATATAGAAGACATGTACCAAACGGAAAGGTAGCATATATGCATAGTATGTAGGGGTAGGACACAATCTAGTCAAAAAAGTGAGTTCAGATTACGTAAATACGAAAAGTGATGAAAGAAACAAACACCCACCAAAATAAAACTTGTTTAGACTAGACTAGATAGCTAGGCAAGTAAACTGCCTTTTGGCGTGTCAATTCAGCCAAAACTCACGTAAAGAAAGACTTGCGATGACCCACTAAGATCTAACATCTTTTTTATTTTTAAATGGGTAAATATTAGAGATTATGTGCTTTAATCTATGAGGTCCAACAGACCATGTATAAGTGGGTGAAGGAAAATAGTCCTGTCTAGATTGAGGCACAAAGTTTCAATTACTTCACCCAAATTAATGCTCACATTCAATCAACTAATGCATTATGTGATCACCTATATTCGATTATGGGACGTTCATTGAGATGTGAAACTCACATCAATTAAGATAGAGGTTGTTGGCCCACCAAGATCTAATAACAACGTTTGAATGTTGATTTCTCAAAAAAAAAAAGAAAATAGAAAAAAAGGAAAAAGGGCACAGGAGAATGTGACTCAAATGAGAAGCACGAGTTAAGCCAGCAGCAGCTTAATTACGTGGCCGCTCTCTAATTATGGAATATAGGCTCTCTAACACGCAATTAGGCCGAAAGCTGGAAAGGGTATTGCACCTGAAAGTTTAATTGGAAGACTAAGACTTGGGTAGGCTATTTTGCTGGTAAGATAGGGGGACTACCAATCACCTGTGG
>NCQU01114929.1:0-5000 GCA_002740485.1 Pereskia humboldtii | reverse complement strand
AATAGATTGCACTTGAAAGGAAGATCATCATAGTAGAATCACATGAAATTCCGTTGTTGACTCATTCCTTAATTAAAAAAAGTGGATCTAATACAGTAGCATCCAAATCATACTCTATAAGAAAATCACTCTCTAACTTTCGAAATCTACGATAAATCGCACAAAGGCGATGACCCAAACTCATACTAGAGGTGAGAACAACCTAACTTACACTAATGGTGAGAAAAATAAACAACAAAAACTCTTACAAAACAGAGAGAAAATTTATTGAAAAAAGACAAAAATACTAGTAAATAGATATCTTATAACTTAACAAAACTTCAAGAAGTACAAAAGTTGGGGCTTACCATCAGTAATTGGCGGCCCCTTCTTGAAGTAGATGGAAGCTTAGGTTTTTTGTGAGTAGGCTAGGGTTTTTTGAGGGAGGAGGAGGAGGAGAGAAGTTGTAATGCCGATGCTAAGTTTGTTTTGGTCAATTTTCATATAAGCATGGTCTTCCAAAAAAATAACCTCAATTTTCTCAATAACGTTTCTTTTAGTAAAAGCTAGTATCTTAATTTAAAAGAGTTTCTTTTTTTTGTGATGAAAGACTTTTTATAGCATCATTTTTATGAGGATTAATCTGTCCTCATAAGATGGTGATTAATTGATGTGGTCTATCATATTAAATAGAGTTTGACCTTTAAATATCATAGCATAATTATGAGATATTTTGTCAATAGGTAAAGATTTGAAGTCACTTAAAAGTAAGATTATCATAATTTTGAAGCCAAATATCTAGAACATCTAATCAGTTAATTGAACATTAAATTTTATCATAACATACTTTGAACCTACTACAATTTTGTATGTTCCCAATTTTCCCCACCTCCTAGCTTAATTGGTATGAGATATTGGGCTAGGTTTTACCATTAAACTTGGGTACAAACTACAAAGCAGATATAGGGCGTGTTCGGTATCATTAGCTGCTTTAGTAATGATTAGCTGTTTTACTAGCTATTAGCAGTTTTACTAGCGATTAGCTGTCACCTATGAGTGTTTAGCGGCTAGCTGTTCAACTAATGATTTAAAATAAATGGGTTTGGTAAAGGTAGCTGTTCAAGTAGCAAATTTATGTCAAATGACTAAAAAAGACACAATAAAGGAAAGTTTTTACTAAATAAAAAGGAGAATTTTGTACTTTGCACTACAAACACTAGGTTGAGGTTCTCAAAAGCTACCTATATTAGCTTTTGAAAAACACTACCTAAACCTTTAACCACTACCTCATCCATTACTTTATCGAGCACTTACAAGTAGTGGCCTGTGACATTTTAACCACTACAAACCACTAATCTCTACTTCAACCTCTATTGCCGAACACAGCTGTAATGCAATACCACATATGTAAGACCAACTGTTTGTGTGTCGCTCTGTTCCTATGATGGCCCAGAACAATATTTTCGGCCTCCAAATGCAAAGCCTTACATCAGCTCCTCTCTTTCTCTATCTCTCCGGCCTTTGTTTTTCTTTGATAAAAGAGGCCTTCAAATTACCTTTGATAAAAAAATAATGACAGGTTAAGGTTCTGCTTGGTCGCTGAAAAAAAAATTACTTTTTTTAGAAAATAATTTTTGGTAAAAAAATGTTTCTTAAGAAAAAAAAATTCGTAACTTTACATTGTTTGTTATAAGGTAAAATAATTGTTGTATGACATGTATTGTTTTTGACTCTATTCTTATAGAAGGTATTCTATTTAAGACAGATAAAAGGAGAGGATGCGTGTATTGACTAACGAAGTGAGAACTGTGAAAATGTGAGAAGAGAGGAGCGGTAGGGAGAGAGATATGAGGAGGGCGAGAGCGAATCGGGAAAGGACGGATAAAGTAACTAATTGGGTAATAGAAAGAGATAAAGAAATTAGTTAATTGACACTTGAAAAGAGATAAATTAAGAAGTGCTTTCATTTACCCTCTTTGAGGTATTGGTAAATGTTTCTTTTACCCCCTTTACCTTTGCATCAAAGTATTATAAACTCCCAAAATTACAAAAATGCTCATCATGCCGCTAAAATTGGCTTGATTAGTTAATGACAAGGCAAAATTACAGTTTAAGGAGACTAATTGCTAGCTTTTAACAATAAAGATGTCAATTTTCTCACCTAACGTGGCCGGATATTGGGTAATTGAAGAAAGAAAAATGAGAGAGAAGCTTATCCTGGAAGGTGAAAAAAGGTCCAAACCACGCCACTGGTAGTGTTAGGAGGCTCGGCAGACCATGACGACCTTAGCGGTGGTCTCGGTGGTCACTGTTGTGGCCACTGCTGGCCGTATTGATCAGATCGGAGGTTAAGAGAATTAGGTCTGAGCTAAATTAAGTTTCAAACGGGTAGAGGAGAGAGAGCAGGGGTATAAAATTTATAAATATAAAGGGAATTTTCACAATTTTGGGGATTTGTAATACTTTGACACAAAAGTGAATAGGGTAAAAAATAATTCGAAAAGTTTAGGGTGTAAAAACCATTAATCGAAACTTCAAAGGAGGCAAATGAAAATACCTCGATAAATTAATAATTAGACAATTGGATGAGAGAGATGGTGACACTAAGATTTAGGATGAGAGAATTTAGCAAACTGTCCTCCAATGAGACAGAGAAATAAATAATTGAGACTTGGAAGGGAAGAAAATGGTTGGAGACGTATTCAACCACCAAGGAAGAGAAGGTAGTAATGGAGACTTGAACAGAGAGAGAGATATATATATGTAAAGTATGTTTTTTTTTTTTATCACTAGAGATAAAGTATGTAGCTAATTGAGCAATTATAAAAGATATTGAAATCAACTAATTAAGACCTAGGATGACAGAGAAAGTAGCCAATCCGGCTATTAAAGGTTATAAAGATTAGGAAATAATAGAAATTGAAATAGCTAATTATGAAAAAGCTCTCATGCATGGCACAACTTAAATGTCAATATCATTTTCAGTGATTGTAGATGATAAGGGGTTTGGACGGTTTGTTCCTAGAAGATGTCTACATTAGGGGGAATCTATCCCTATGTTTATTTTATGTACAGAGGTGTTTTCGACATTGTTTAATGAGGCCGCAATGATAGGATTGCCACTTGAATTTCGCCTTTCGTTTAGCTTATATAAGAGTTTAATTTTTCTTGGAGCTTTGGCAAAGTAGATAAAAAAATCTTGAAGGGGATTTTTAAAACTTATGCGATAGCCTCAGGGCAATAGTGAATTGTGCTTAGCCTTGGTATTTATTAGTAGAAATATTAAACAAACAATGGACGGAACATATTTAGTGAGGCTTTTAGGGTTCAAAAATTAGTGGAGAGGTTGCCTTGTATGCTGGGAAAGAATAATTGGTAGTTCGTCACCATATTGTATTCTTCATCGCTACTTTCTTCTTCACTAGATTTTTGCTCATTGTTTTCATCTTCATTATGTTCTTTATCCCCTTTAGTCACTGCATTCTTTTTTTTTTAATTTTTTTTCATGAGCCTGCTTCTTAGCTGCTTTCCTTGCATCTGTTTTATTCGATGCCTTCTCATGGACATCCTTCTTAGCTGCTTTCTTTTGATATGTTTTGTTTGTTACCTTCCCAAGAGCATCTTTTTTAGGTTCTTTCTTTGGGCTCTTGTCTTCAAGATCCTTTTTAGGATGTTTCTTTTGTGTCACTTTGAGTATTCATCACTGATTTTTCTCGTTTCCTTTTACTTGCTTTCTTTCTTTGGTGTTTCCTCTTACACAAGTTTAGTAGCAACATTTGACCCTTGATCAACATTTTTGGATCTCAGTTTAGTAGCAGCATTTGACCCTTGATCAACATTTTTGGATCTCTTTATGGCACTTTGAGGGTTTACCTCTGATTTTGCTCATTTTCTTTTTCTGCTTTCTTTCTCTGTTGTTTCCTTCGACACAATTGTAGCGGCAGCTTTTGACGTTGTTGTTCTTATTGTTGTCACTTTTTAGGTCTCATCATTGAATGTCACTGTTTTATGCTTTTGTACTTGCTTCCTTGCTTGTGTTTTGTAGCAACGTCTGGTCATTGGGCTGTTATTGTCACTCGTAGTCATTTCAATGCTATTAGTAGTGTCAGTTTCCTTTCCTTCATTTTGTGATATCTGAGGCTTCTCTTTCTCTTTCCCTTCGGGGCTATCAGTCTTCTCTTTTTGCATGGGTGCAGTGTTGTGTGTTCCTTTGTCTTCACTATTCTCCTTCTGTTTTCCTTCATTGTTGTCCTTTTCCTTTTCCTCCTCAACTATTTTGATTGCACTGTTGTGAGTTCCTCTGTTTTCATTGTTCTCCTTCTCTTTTTCTTCAGTGCTGCCCCTTTTTTTTCCTTCCTCATTGTCCTCATTCTCTTTGCCTTTAGTGCTGCCCTTTTCTTTTCTTCCTCATCTATTTTTGTCGCACTGATGTGGGTTCCCTTTTCTTCATTGTCCTCCTTCTCTTTATCTTCACTACTGCCCTTTTCTTTTTCTTCCTCATATGTTTTTCTCTCAGTGTTGTTGTTTCTTGCGTTGTCATTCTCCTCTTTTTGATTGTTTCTCATTTCCTCTTCGTTTGTGTGTTCATTATCTACAGTGCTCTCTTCATTTTTGCTTTATTCTCACTAGAAGATGTTGCAAATTTGTTAAGAGCATCAATGAATTTCTCTTCTCCTAGACTTTCAGAATATTGCACCAAGGGATCTTGTTTATCCATCCTAATTAATGGAAAAATCAAGTCAAAATATGCACAAGGAAAAATTCTTATTGTTATATTGAAATATGCTTATTTTAACGACATTATTGTTCTTTTGAAGCTTAGAAATTCCTATTAGTATTAGGACACAAACAACATAAATTATTAATCATAGAGCTGGGCATATATGAAATGCAAAAAATGAAGTGAAAATTAAGATTTATGTTTCTAATCTTTTATTGAATAAGTATTCTACTAGGCTGCACCAAACTCAGCAAACAAGAAAGTGTATACTTCTAAAGGTAGAGCTTTTAATTTGGTCAAG
>NCQU01110375.1:0-10296 GCA_002740485.1 Pereskia humboldtii | reverse complement strand
TCCTTTTAGAGGATCATCCTAAAGTTAATTAAGTGTAGGTTAGTAGGTGGATGGAGTTGTAATTGATGTAGCTCATGTGTTCATATGGATAACCTACATCAAATGTAATGTTTAGTGGTAGCACATTAGGGATGCCCCCCTTTTGCTGGTGATGACTTTTAATTGTAATGGTTATGACCTCTCTTAATGCACCAATTACGTGGCTTTCGTAATGGTTGTTGTGGACACTTTGAAACTTTGAAAACCCCGTTATATTTAAGCATCATAATGAATATCATAAAGATATATATAAAAGTGAATGACTTGATGGTAGGTTGACATTTGTCACATTGCCATTGGATGTTTTATTTTTATGTTTTCATTTAGATTCAAATTTTAGGATGTCATTAATAAAAATTACAATGTCCATTTGATTTTAATATAAAGTCCAAGAATCTACGTTGAGTTTATTGGAAAATGTGGTTATTATACATTAATTTAGGTCAAAGTAATTAGTATTTTTTTTTGATAGAAAAGTAATTAGTATGTTTGAACAAGGCAATTGGTATTGTAACTGACAAAGCAATTAGTGTTGAGTATTGTAATTAAATTTCAATTCAATGGTGATTTTGATATTGCATTTGAATTTTATTTTTCAAATTGTAAAGTTATTAATAAGTTGACAATAAAACAATGTGTAATATGTGCGAAAGTCGAATGGTCATAATTCATTGTCCAAATTAATAGTTCAATGTACTAATATATGCAATATAAAAATAAAAAAAGAATGATGATTTATGTGAACAGTAACAAAATGTGTTAATTTTGTTAATGTTTTTTTAAATTTTTGGGAAGATAGTTAATTAGCTCAACATTTGCAAAAAGTTTACAAGTTATGATTATGTAAGAGGTCCACAACTAGCGTAGCGGAAATAGACTCGTAATCTTGGAATGAATTTCTCACCTTCGACACTCAAAGAGAGGTCCTTAACTAGATTGCTATGAAATAATCTAATATACACCAAATTCAATTCAATTATTTTCAATGTCACAAATTCTAAATGATAGATGATGACATACATAAAATTAAATTTCAATTGTCATAATAGAGACCTATATAACTACTAATATATGCTGAAAATCCTTTATAATGCTAAACAGTCCATCAAAAGATACACTCTATGTTTTAGCTTTTTATAGCTAAGAATTCCCCCCCTCCCCCAGTATCATTATGGCATTTTCATCTTCATTGTAGGCAATGTGTGTATCTTCCCTTGATATTTTTAGGATGACAACATTGTTATGTATTTTCTATTACTGCCATTATTTGGATCCATGTGTGCAGAGTTCCGTCCTTAATTATTTTTGACTAACTTGCCTCTTCACAAGATACCAACAATTATACATTCTGTAATAACTTAACTGATGATGATATAGAAGATTGAAAAATTAAAAATCAAGTATCGCATTTTGTGGAATGTTTGTATGCAATCAGAAGAAAGGAAAGGGCACAAGAACATAAATGATACCCCCTGATGAAAAGGTATAATTGATTATTTTTAGTGAAAATTATAAGTTTCCTTTTTTTTTTTTAATATAAGAGACAATTCTAAATTTCTCCTTCTTAAAGAATAAATAACAGAAATTGAGTTTGTTTCTATTTTTACTGTTTTCAAGACTAATATTTTTCTTCCTTTTTATGGGCATAGTTTGATCATACTCATGTAATATTATTATTATTATTATTTAATTAGGTTCCTTTAATTTAAATAATTTGGAGGCATCTACTTTCACATTAAAGAGGAATTTGTAGTTGGCCAACTATTGTTACGTTTAGATTGAACATAAATAAGTGTGAAATGAATGTACTCCTTAAGTCTCTATTAATTAGTCATTCCATATAAAAAGGTAGAAATTTTTTTGTTACTAGGTGTAGTTTAAATAGTTGCAGTTACGTTTAGTTACATAATTACTCTTATTTATCTTTGGTTTAAAGGAGATCTGATAGCTAATATAATATGATGGGAGATGAAATTAAACTTTATGATGTAAACAATTCAACATCTAAATTTTGACAACATTTTTTTTTTTTTTGTGGGTACAAAACTTACCTTTTAGTTGTTCATATAACCGGTTGTAGTATGCTATAGTAAGCTATGTTTAACTTATGGAATATAATATTGGTCTTTTTTTGTTAGTAACATGTTTTATATGCATCCTTTATGAACCAATGATATATACAATAAAGTTTAACACATATACGTGTGAAGCACGGGATATACCCTATATTATCTAATTCTGCACTAGTTGGTTGCATAATGATATGTACAATGACAAGGGAATGCAGTATGGTATACAACATTTTATAATTGTTGTTGTGTTTATGGGATGCATTATTAACTTGGTCGAAGGAGTTGGTCAAATTGACACAATATTAAGTACAATTGGCACCTACGCCACCTGTGACAATATTAAGTGAAGTACATACATAACCAACACCGACATGTTAAATTTAATTTGATGTACTCTACTTATGAGGACATGTTACGTCAACAAGAACCGTGATAATTAAGTGTATAACCAGAAAACAATAATATGGACTATTTAATTTAGATCATGGTAGCAATGTATCTGATTAGTCCTCCTTATTAATGGGCTCAAGTGAATAGTCCAAGTTGGACTTGTTTAGTAATGTGAAGGAAGTCATGGAAAGTCAGCACCAATGATGTTTGACGTGGCTAATTCTCATCTAAATAATTACAAGTAATCATTGTGGGGATTTGGCGGGGAAAGTTACCGCCAATTTTGGTTTCCCATTTAACCCTAATAGGTTAACCCCTGGACCAATATAAATGCACCCACCCACCTATTGCAAACAAGAACACATTTATTACATCCCTTTTCATCACCCCACACCATAACCACTGCTATTAATTGAAAGTATTAATCTAGAATAGATGGACATCAACGATGCATTAAATTCGGACGCCTCCTCCCCAATCAAAGGTCAACAGGTGGCACCATCCAACAACCAATAATCCACAAATGGCTTTGTCATCCTATGTAACTGTGGGGTAGAAGCTGACTTTGTGGTTGAGCCAGATGTGCCCAACATACGCTACTCTGTTCGTTGTGAGGTATACCATGGTAAACTGTAGTGTATTTCAAATTCTAGTTTTATCATACTTGAAAATTTCTACTCACGAAACACTTAATTTACAGAGGAGGTGTAACCACAATGTGTGATTCAAGCACAGACGCACAAGGGAAGATAAGGCCGTTGTGATATGTACATTGCAAGCATCAGTCAATAAACTTAAGGCAAACTTGATGGAGAACAGTGTAAAAATTTGGCTTCCCATGAGTGCAATATGAAGTTGACTTCTGACCTCTTGTGTGCTGAACGGCGTACCAAAACGTGGATGTTTACGAGCGCTATTATGGTGCTCATGTTGTTCATGGTGGTGGCTCGAGTTACCGTGGGAAGATGGGGTGCACATTATTTTTTAGGGCGTTTGCCCTCCCAGCCCCTGTGGACCTATATGTTGTCCTAGGTACATGTATGTGTTGGTGGTCTTTTATTTTGGGTATGGTTGTGGTGGACTAAATATTTGGACATATACAACGTTATCTTCCTAAATATAAACTATGAAAATAACGTTGTCTATGTCCAACATGCAAATACTATAATATATGTCTTGTACACATGTCCACTATTAGTCATTAGTGCTTTCTCAAAGTTGGGGTGAAGGGGAAGGCCATATATAGTAGTAAGGTCAATTAATAGTAGCCAACTGCTTAACATCTACCATCTTTTGTTCCTAAATAACTTATCCATGGATTTATATGTGTGGTGTACGTATGTTTATATGTTGATTTATATAAATATATATGTCTATATATATGAAAATGTGAAGTTAATATGATCAGTATTACCTATTTTTGTCTGCAATTGGGCTACAGTACTTGAATCATGTTGCTTGGAACTAACATTTACATCGTTTACCATTCAACATTACTCTGCTTATAGTGGTATACATGGGTTTCAATCTGAGTACGCTTGTAGACCTGTCCACTTTCAGTCTTTAGTGTTTACTCAAAATTGGGGTGGGAGGGCCGCTCATATATATTAGTAAGGTCAAGTTATGGTAGCCAACTGCTTCACATCTACCATTTACATTGTTTACCATTAAACAATACTCTGCATACACTGATATACATGGGTTCCAATATGGGTATGCCTGTTTGGTTAACTATATCAACTATGACAATGTGATATATTGTGGTTGGTAACTATTATGGAACGTCCACAGTACATAATACTAATTATGGCATAAATTTGATGTGGTAAAAAAATGCACTTTAGCAACTGTTCCAAAACACAAGAAGATATTAGTAACTGGTGAAAACTTAATGTTGGTATTTGTAAACGTTGACAATTTCATGTGCACAACGGTGTACACATAATTTCACAATGGAATGAAGGTCCATTGTTCCCTTGAAGAACTGAAACAAAATATTCGTATTGGAATTTAAACTTGAGTAGTTAACGTCAAACTTTAACACAAAATACACACAACAGTGGGTTGTTTACCTGTGTTCATTTGTGACGTTTTAATGGTAAACCATGGCAACTTGGACAATGGATCACTTCACAAGCTGTCAATCACAAAACACATAACCATGGAAATGTAACCTTAAGAAGTTTGCCGGGTTACATAGCTGCAAATACTACCATTCATAGATTGTTTACCACCACGGCAATGTTGTCGATCAGGATCCAAATGGTGTATACCACGATGTGTATTCTCCTCAAAATCCAATTAATTACATGGTTACCAACTAGGCGCACCATTAGTATAGTTTATTCACAACTATCATGATAATAGCTAACCTACATTACATTGTGTTGTGCACAGTGGGAACGTACAACAAATTAATTACATATATTACATAGATATTGAAGGGGTAACGTCATGAAGAAAAGTACGCAAAAAAAAAAAGTGGTACTCCTCCAACAATGGTGCTGACCTTCGTACGAGTTGCCATCTAATCATGTAATTGATTAAGGATAACAACCGACAGCCACGTCAAGACTGACAAAATTCCCTTTCACCCAACAGTCACGTACGTACAAGCTGGATGATGTGCACAGCGGCATCAACTGACGCTCCAAATAGCGGTCAATATATAACGTCTTCTAACAAACAAGGGATGTGGGAGAGTTCCTTATTCTTCTGCATAGTATGTCGGTCAGGCACTTATCTCTCAGTTTGCGGATATCCTTCTGCTTAAAGCACATTTTGTCCACATTAAGACCTGAAAGATCCATGTATATCATCACGAAGACTCCACAGTCGTGCCCACTACATTGAAAGGTTAAAAGTAACTTAAGGAAATATGTCCTATAACAAACTATTCCTACTATCAGTACCGTTGTGTAATCGGCGGGCTACTTACTAGGTCTGCTGCGGACATGAAGGATAAGTAATTTCCCAGGTGAGAATGTTGGTGTACTTGTCAATCTTCATGAGTGCAAGGCTGACAGCTACATTTTGCATAGTACATATAAACATTATATCTATCGAACAAGAAGGTTATACTTTAAAGCGAAGGTTGTTGAGCTCGTAACTGCACGATAAAGCAAGGCCGAACATTTATGCTGGTCGGGCAGTCGATTTGCCGGTCATGAATCATAGACAGAGATATATCACTGCCTCAAATCTACAGCCATGAGCAGCTAGTGTTTCGCATTGCCATCGAACAAAAGGATTAACACCTGCAAGTACGCATTAGTTTGCCGGCGCTAACAAGAGTTATCCTTAACCATGCTGTCAATATACACGATGAGTTGACTCATTACTTACGTCACTATATCGGACATCTGTTTGTTTATTACATCGGTCAAACTGTACCTGACCAGTGCCAGCTTCGCCTCGGTCTACCATTTACGTATATAACAATAGGAAAGGCAACGCATAGAATAGTGCATAAGTAGTTCATCACGACATTGAAGATATAACATTATAACAAAGTAATGGTAACTGTCATTATCATTACTTACCAATTGATGAGTCTTCACAAATATTGACATACAGCACCATCTTGGGTACATACACTATCGTTCTTGCAGGAGGCTACTGTAGTAGTCAATGGCAAAGCCATTAATGCAGTAGTCCCCAGCCTTATCCCTTGGATCACCGTGCGGCAAAGGCTTGACCAAGACCTTCACATCAATCGCATAAATGTTGTGTATGCTCCTCCTTCATTTTTGTCCACCATCCTGCATCAGTTAGTGGGCAACTATGTCATGAATTTGAACCTCCATAACTAGGGTTGGGATAGGGGATGGGGGATGGGTGGAAGGGCATGATGTGTGGATCATCAACGCCAATAAAGCACTCACCAGTCTGAAGGATTCCTAGTTGAGTTGTACACTTGTCGAACAACACGGAGCAACTTCTCCTTATTGGCAGATAACTTCATCAGCAAGTACTTGCGAATTGCGTGAAATGCAATAGCATTCACCAGTTTACAAGGTCATCCAGACCCTAGCAGAAATATAACATAAGTTGAACGTGGGGCATGTCATTATCAAATAACCAACACAATCATCACCACAAATTATCTTTCAATAATTCATATTCAAACCACAATATGAACTCACTTGTTCCCCAGACCTGACTTAGTGAGACGAGAAATCGCCGTATCTAGCCTATTGGGTTGATCCTCCATATCGGATGGGTGATGTCCATGGATGCCAACCTTTGCTTGAACTTGCACATAGTGTTCGATAAGTTGAAATGAAGCCTAAGGACTTAAACATAAGAGGGCATTCAGCAGCACGAGGAGTAGAAGAAGGAAGACCTTGGCCAACATGTGGCATAGTGTTGAATAGTTTTTTAGGAGTAAGGGACAAATTGTTGTCCTTTGGGATGGTCTTAAAACTAAGTTAGATATTAGTTAATCTAGCTCATATCTAGACAAAAGAAAACAATAAATGACTAACACATGCAAATAGACACTAATCTAATACTAATTATAGACAAATTATGATTAATTAAACTAATTAAATTCTAATCCTACTCTAAGCGTGACTAATCAATATAAAGTGTAATTAGCATAACCAACCCATAACATGATTTAGACTATAAACTAACAAGAAAACATAACTAAACTAACAAGAAAGCATTAAATCTAACTAGAGACTCAAGAACTCAATCAACAATGGAGGTAGGACCTCCATAATTGGAGCAAGGGGGACGTAAATTGGTGGTAGATTGTCAACTTATTCCCACTAAACAACCTAATACTAACTAATCTAACTCAGGGCTTCTCCAAAACTCAAACTTGAAAAAATGAGTTTTAAAATGCTTACTTTAAAGATGAAGAGGAAAGGGGGAAATTGGAATAGTTAGAGATAAATTGTAGAAATTGGGAGAAGAGAGTAGCGGAAAAGTAAGATTAGAGTATCAAAACACAATTTTAAAGCAGCATTCAACCCAAAGCAAGAGATTTGTAAGCATTCAACTCAAGAACAGAAAAGAAGCAAGCATGAAAGAGAGAGAAATTTGATGCATAAACAAGAGATTTTAATAAATAAGACTAAAATTAAAGGCAAAAAAATAAGATTAACACTTTGATTAACTCAAAATTAAATAATTTGGGCAATTCTCTTTATCACTTATAAAATACGAAACCACTAATAAATGGCTCATTTAACAATTGTTACAAGCTAAAATCTAGGACAAACAAGGTGTAAAATTGTCATATTTTGAGCCTAAATAAGCAGTTTCCCGTGCACGTCAAGATGACCGGTGCCAACTCAGCATAGGAACACCGCCGGTGTCATCTAAGAAACATGGTTGGTGTCCGACAGCAAACCAATAGGCTTCGTAACAAACAACACGGTATGGTCGTGTTCAGCAATATGATTCGTGCTAGGTGAAACGGGCTGACCATGTTGCCCCACACGATCCATGTTGCCCTAATTTCCTAGTTTTGTCCAGTCCTGCCATGTGATATATGGGCCACTCATGTGGGCCTACATAGCCATGTTGTTGTGTGTAGACTTCGGGGTTCACGTATGTACCCCCTTATCCTTATGTGTGAAATCAGGTAGCATTTTAGTTTAAGAATAGTTTAAGATAGGGTCAACTTAGGCTTATTAGGGTAGATTGGTGATTAATTTTGTTAATGTAGCCACATTTTAAGCTATTTAAGTGCTAATTTCAGGCATTTGAATCTCTTCTCTTTTATTTTTCTCTTCAAGCTCGTCAATTTCATGGTTAGTTGTTCAATCTCTCTCCTTCACTCTTAATTTTCATGATAAAAATTACTTGCTTTAAGTTTGTTTATGCTTAAATATTGTTGATTTGTTACTTAATCAAGCTTTTCTTGTACTTTCTACTCTTAATCATTTTCTCTCTTCTTTTAAATGTCCAAATTTTCAGCTTTCTTCTTCCTCTTTCTTGTAAGGGCTTTAAAAACCTATTTTCAAATTTGTTGAATTTCTTTGATGACTGCTCATATTCTTACTTTTTTTAAGGGTAGATTAGTAAGAATAACTAGAAGAGAAGTCATAAATCAACTCCTCATGCTCACATTTTGAGATTAATGCTTTGTAGGTAACTCTCTCTCTTCCTCTTTCCCCTCTTTTCTTAGTTTAGATTAATTAATGTTTCTTGTTAGTTTTGATGATGTTTTCATTAATGCATGCTTTAATTTATGTTTGGGTTGATCATGTTGTCTGTTAATCTTATTTTTGTTAATTGTACTTTTATTTTAATTATTGTTAATTAATCATATTCAGTCTAGGATTAGTGATTGATTAGTTGATTTAATCGTATTTTAGGTGTTAATTGTTTTTAGTTTGGTTCAATATGAGTTAAATTGGTCTTTAGTCACTAAAATTCCCTCGTCCCTGTAGAGACAACCCACAAGTACTTCGGTGATTAACTATATGCTAGTAGTTTTAATTTTTCCTTTACAATAAACTCCCACCTTCTTGGAAGTCTCTTCATCATTACATCAGGTAGAAGATAATGACTACATTTTGAAAGAGTTGAGCCGACATTAATGTCGATGTTAAAAATAGCAAATTAAAGCATTAATCGAATCATAGCTCTTTTAATGCTAATATTGTTGAAGTTGTTAGTTCTTAGGGTTGTTGGTATGAAGGCCATAAAGGGCAAGTGTCAATCAAGCAAAGGAGCACCCAAATAAACTAGGCATGGCCTAATCAAGAAACATGGAAGCGATATGATGAAATCCATGGGATTGTGCTACATACAACTCTGACAAGCGTAGACACGTTGTCACGTATTACAACGCCGCTAGAAGACAAGCTAGAGAGTGGAACAAACCCTAAGCTGACATTGTTGATGAAGAGAGTAGAACAAACCCTAGGCAAGGGTCAATGATGCAAAGGAGGACCCAAATAAATAAGGCATGTCCTAATAGAATGGATCATTGGCATAAGAACAACAAGACACATCTATAGCAATCAAGATCTTTTCCTAGAATATGAGAAGGTATTAGGAGGTGAACAACTCTTTTTGGGCAATGGCGATTTAGTAATAGTCAGGGTAAATGGAATGGGAAGATTTTTATGAAAGTCAACTCTAGAATGAACTTTAAATTGACAAATATTCTATATGTTACTAATATTCATATAAACATGATTTTTTGGAGGCCTGTGAACGTAATAAATTAGTTTTTAACTAAGAGCAGTAGATAGTTTGTTGGGAAAGGTTTTTATAATTCTCGTGTATATATTCTGGATGCTATTTGAAATGAAAATGATAGTAAAATCAATGTCTCGTTTCATTTATGCTATAGAATCTCTTATCCATGACATGCTAGACTTGGTTTTATCAATGTAGGTCCGTTTAAAAGATGAACCTATTGAATCTAATTTCTTTCTATCTAATTATAATTTTTCTAATTTTGAAATATGCATAGATGGTAAACATCCCAAATAACTTTTCAATAAACTAGTAAATAGAGAAACATAATTAGTTCACTTGGACTGAGGGAATTTCAAGAATTACATGAGTAGAGGCAAAAAAGGATACTATATTAACTTGGTCTGTTAATTGCTCTAGATTTTACATATGTGTATTTTGCTTAATACTAAAAATGAGTCTGATGATGTCTTCGTTATGTATAAGGCAAAATTAGAGAACAAACATAGGAGAAAAATCAATAGACTTAAGATCAGATAGGGGCGTTGAATATGATTTTGGCCCACTTGTTGAATTCTATGCTAGGTATAAATATTTTCTATCTAATTATAATTTTTCTAAGTGTGAAATA
>NCQU01103912.1:2123-12185 GCA_002740485.1 Pereskia humboldtii | reverse complement strand
TAATTGCTTGTACTCATGGTTCATTAAGATATATGCATTTCTAGATGACAATGCAATCCAAATAGACTTAAAATGTACTTAATATGCAACTCAATTTATTTCCATCCACAAACATTACACATAATCTCATTTGTGTTGCAAATTCATCTACTTTTTACGACTTAGTCAAATAATAATACACACTATAAAATCATTTCTCTAAATAATTCCTTGACCTATAAAAAATTGAATGAACACGAACTCTCACCACCACTAATTTTCTTTAATATCAGGCTAAAATTGTTTCAATAATCAAATATCAAACCTGCTTTCTTCACTTCATGCAACGAAGACTCTCAAGACATGAAAAATGGTCTTCAATTTGACTTTTTCTTTTTTTGTAAGAAAGGTAAGTACTACAATCTAAGAAGTCCTTCTTTCAAGGATTCTCTCTATATTATCCTCATTGAGGATACGAAGTAAGTCCTTATGAGGGACTTCATCCCCTATTACTATGGATGTAATGATAAACCATATTTAGCCAGCCAATTTGCTGCATAGTTTTCTTGCATAAAAATATGAGTAATAGTAATATTGCTACACAACTGAAGATAAATTGTAATATCTTGTATTAGAACTTGGATCTACGACAGCGCTTGCATGTGACCTTGAACTGCTTGGATAAGTATTTTGTTCTTTTCCTCGATATAGATATCAGTGAACCCTGATTGTATTGTTGCTTTGATTCTATTTCTCATAGCTGTTACTTTCGCCACCAAAATTGATGTTGCTCCCAGAGTAAATGCTGCTGCTTGGATGAATCTTCCTTTCCAATTACAAATTACAAAATGTTTTGGATCCATCAAAATTGATTTTGATGAATCCTCCTTGTGGCTTTTTCCATGATACCTGATGAGTCTTCTTACGGTTAGCAGCTGAAAGATTGGGTGTGATGGTTGGATGATTTGTGTGAGGTTATATCTAATGCACTATTCAACGCGAGCTTTCTTTGCTATTATCAACGTGATTACTAGATTAGATATTTCATTACAAAATATCCTATTATTTTTCGTTTTTCATATGCTCCATAGAAGGGTAACATGTCTATCTATCTTAAATAGAGGATTTGAGGATCTTATACTAGATAACCCGTTTTGAATACTATCAACAGGAGTTTAATAGGGCATTGAAACTGATCCAATTATGGTCAACACTACACTTAAGGAACTGGTCTTCTGCATCCTAAATCTCAGCATTACAAAGTGGGCAAATTGGGTCAATTTGTAATCCTCTCTTCAAGAGAGTTCCCTAGGTGGGAAGTGACGCATAACATAGTTGCCAAAGAAAAAATTTTAATTTAGACATAATGTCCAAATTCCAAATCCAACTGTATTCCCACGAGGGAGAGCTTTTTACATCCAACCCATGGGTCGTCCAAGTTGCTTCTTAAAGGAAAAATCACCATTTCTAGAGAGATGGAATCGGGAATAGGATTAAGAGTATTAGTGTTGCTAAAATTAGCTAAGGGTGAGCATCATCGACTAAAACTTTTAAGTTTAGTTATGTCCCACTCTTTTGCGTTTTAATGACAAAGTGCGAGATCTTAAGAGAAGTATCGATTAGAGAGTTGTCTATAATGGCAAGCATTGCAGCTAGACTTTCATTTGCACACCAATTATTAAGTCAAATATTAGTGTTTGTCCTTTCCCCTTCTTTCCATCTTATTTCTTTTCGGAATTGAAGTTAATTTCTGAGAAAAAATTTTCATGCCCATGAGTCAACTTGTCCCATCCCCTTCTTTGCTTGTGCATGAATGGGATATTATCATGGATAGTGTGTTTAGGAACAAATGCACTTTGCACTGGGTCAATAATTTTCTGCGAAATTGGGAGCATTCTATTAATTAGAATTTTGGAGATGATTTTATAAATACTATTGTACAGGTTGATAGGTCGGAACTGAGCTATTGTATTGGATCAACCGCCTTTGGCATTAGTAATGAGTGTGTGATTATAACTTGCTTTAGAAGCTTTTCTTCTTGAAGAAGAGATCCAATTACTTGACATAAATCTTTGTGAATTATGTACCAGTAATCCTGAAAAAAGGCTACTCCAAAACCATCAGGTCTTGGGGCTTTGTATTTGTCTATCCGAAAGATGGCATCCTTTATCTGTTGATCCTGAATAGGTTTAATAAGGCTTTCATTGTCATCTTCTGAGATTATCTTTAGTAACTGAAGTTCAATATTAATCTATTCCCTCACTTAAGTCTTGCTAAAAAAACATGAATAAACAACTATTCTATCTAGTTAGTTTCATCAATCCATATACCAGATGCATCTTTAATTTTGAAAATTCTACTACATGTTTTCCTTGAATTCATTGCTTGATGAAAGTAACGAAAATTTCTGTCTCCATTGACTAACCATTCCTTTCTAACCAATTGTCCCCAATATTTCTAGTTAAAAAGGTGCATTTTTAATAATGTTTAATAAGCTTATAATGCCAGACGGACATTATTCGATTGATTAACAAGTTTTTGTTCAATAATTTTTTTGCATTTCTTTCGAGTTTTTGCTTAAGATTCCCTAAAGTACATTTACTCCAAGTCTTTAGATCTAGTTTAATCTTCTTGAGTTTCTGTACTACCCGGTACATCGGGGTACCAGGCTAAACCATTTTTCAGTTTTTGTTAACTACATTATGAGCGTCCTGGTACTGAGCCCACCAATGCTGATATTTAAAATTTGTTCCTCTTATAGGAGGGTGTGCCAATTCAATGTTTAGCAATACATAGGCATTGTCGGAACAAGTAAACGACCCATTTATCACTGAATAATTTGGGAATGACTGCAAATAATCCTCCCTAAAAATAACTCTATCTAATTTTTCATAAATTAATTTACCTCGTAGAAGTTATTTACAGGTGAAGATCCTTTCCTGCACATTAGTATCAACTCCTTTACTATATGCAACAAATTCATTTAATCGACACGTTTGGAAACGCTAAGCGGGGTTCCCCCAACTTTATCAGTTGGTTGTGACATTTCGTTGAAATCACCCACTATACACCATGACATATCAATCACATTATTTAGATGATGCCAAAATTCATCTTTTTCTCAGTCTTGTGCTGGCGCATATATAGCTGAGAGTACAAATTGTTTCACTTATCTTTGGCACATATGGTGTTACTCTATTTTTCCTTTACAATAATATCGACATCGATGTTATCCGAATTCCAAAGTAACCAAATTCTCCCCAAATGACTTTGAGTTGGTATTGTTTCCTTGTAATGATAGCCAATGTGCTTGACAATCAATTTTGTATTGTGTTTGTTAACCATTATTTCAACTAAAATTAAAATTTCTGGTTTAACCATTGATTGATAAACCCCACCTCTTGCTAGAGTTGGAATTTTTTTGCCTTTTGCACATTTCAACAGATGATCTTCATAAACTACGTAATAAATAAAAAATGTTTCCACTTTGTATCTTTCGATCCAAAGGATCAGTCGGAACATGGCCTTGGGAATGGAGTTGTTAAACTCTATTCCACTGACCAAAGATAGAATAAAAGATGATAGCATCTCATGATAAAGTTTGCAATAAAAATTCTTTACAGTTTTACAAATAATTAACAACAAATTTGACAAAAACTTAGCTAAAATAGCTTATGAATGGTGATGATCTGTAAATACCTTTTTCTGAATAGTGAAATTCTGTATTGTCATGAACGATCATCTAGCTTTTCTTGCAAATAAACATAAAGTAGTCTAGATTAGAACCAAAATTATGACCCATGTTTAGGATGAAATCATGGCGACCACATTGCTTTATGGTAGCATTAAGTTAGTATGTAATCCAGCTAATCATATCTGCATATGTAAGTTGTACGTTGTACCATTCAATGGCAAGCCAAAAATGTCTTGCAATATTAATCATAAAGGTTTTCTTAAGTAATTTGAGGAGAGCAGTAGTAAGATGAGCTGGAAAGGTCTGAAAACAACAGGGCAAGAAGGCTTCATCATTGACCAAAAGAATAGTCATACACTTCAAGCATACCCAAGGCCACCTAAGAACCTCAACTCTGGCATCACAAGTGTATGCTTGATAATTGATTTCAATGCATACCTTATTCCAGTAATTCAACAATGACTTGTTAAAGATGCTACAATCATGGGCATTCAAAATCTCCTTTACATGGGTTCCAATAGTTTCACAATACAGAGTAATAGTGACATCAATAGCAAAGAAGGGCTGCCACAAACAAAAAAATAAAAACAAAATTGAAAACCATTGTTACATACTGAGAACATCTTAGAACACCTGAGACTCAAGATTCTGGTACGCAAGGAGCTGCTTGGATGTAAGTAACTTGACAGAAAAGAACCTCAGCAGCAGCATAGTAGCATTTTAAATGAATAAGAACTTGTAGGTTTAAGGCAATAATGCTGGGTCTCAGGTACAGTTATAACCTCAACCTTGACCAAAGACCATCCAGTATGTGACTGACAAATGGCGTATGGGAAATTTACTTCCTTGAATAATTTTCCACAGGAACCGGAATCTAGAATATGTGAAGCTCTTGCGATTGGGAAACTATATGCAATCCCGAATATTGGTAACAAGATATAGTAATAGACTAGGAACAAACTAGATAGAGTTACATAAGATAACAATAGAAAGAGAAAACCTTTCAGGTTTCCCAAAAGCTAGCTGCTCTATTAGGATCCAAGCTTCCCACAAGATATTGGACTGCCCCCATAAAACACACCAGTAGGGCAAAGTACATATAACAATACAAAGAGTAAAATTTAACTTGCTCGTAACTATGTAGCACCAAAAGTTTAGATTGAGAGTAAATAAGAATAAAAAAGAATGATAGCACCTTGACACTTACCAAAGAGTCAGAGATAAGAAGAGATTGAAACACAACAGCATAAGCAATACATCATTAGCAAAATTTAACAGAAAAGGCACAAAACTGACATACAAATATGTTCCTTGAAGAGCTAACCTAAAGGCAAAACAAACAAGAGTTAAAGCAGGAAGGATACACTCATCAGAATAAGGAAATGCCACCAAACCCCTCCATAAATAGACATTCACAAGGCAAAAGGCTAACAAATAGGAAATCTTATCCCAGAGTTTTTCCCACAAGGAGCATATATGTTTAATTTTGGAAACAGAGAGAAAAAATTCACTTCTAGAGACTTGGATATAATTCATGAAAGATTGTTAGAATTAAATTTTATGATAATAAATTCCAGATTTTTGAGCAGAAGTTCAGTAAAAAAAGGGTGCTTGGGGAGCAAGAATAGATCATAGCTAGAATATTCTTGATAGTAGAGGTCTAAACTGGTATATCTTGATACACAACAATCACCATGATTGTTTGAATTTGAGCTACCTCCTTCGCATAGATGAAGATTGGTACTTCAGGTCTAACAGCCTATGAGATCCTCTCCCTTTCAAAACACAAGATCTTGTTGATTATCTGGTGGGTTTACTTGGGTGGAGCTCCATCAGCTCGGAGGTCAAACTTTATGGTCTTCTTTATCTCCACAGAATCACGACTCATTCTAATTCATGTAGAAAAGTGTTCTATTGCTTTGAAAAATCTATAATCACAGCTCAATCATGCGGATCTGCGAGAAAACATACCAGACTTAGTATTTCGAATTGGAGAAATTGAATTGATAAAAAAAAGGAAGGATAAGAGGTAAGATTGGTCTGGTTAGATGTAAATGATGAGCGGAAGCTAATTCGACTACTAGATCGAATGATTGGCAGCGGAGATGGCAGAGAAAGAGGTGGATCAGGCGGCTTGTTCATTGCTAGAGTATGGAAAGCAAGGGAAGTTCAGAGCGAAAGGCTAGATACTCTCTTTCTCTCTCTCATGCTTTTCTCTCTCTAGACGTTCAATTTGTTTAGCTTCTTAATAATAGCCTTCAATTTAAAAGTGAGTTTTCAAATTGAAGGCCATTTTTATTTTCTTTCTTTCCTTTCCCCATCTGTGTTCTCGTAGAAATGAAATGAGCATAAGAAGTATGAAGCTTCTTTAGGAAGACTTCTCTCTCCCCTTTATTTTCAAATGTGATGTATTGTGCATGTGAGTTGACATCTTTTTATGAAAAGAGAGTTCTCTCCTCTTTTCCATCCAATTGCATGCTTTTTCCTCAAGTTTAAACAAGGAGTCTATGATCTTTTGCCACCAATTCCAATATGAAACAATGGAGACCACTTATCTCTACTTGGTGTAAATAAAATGAGAACTGTGGGCCTTTCGTAGTTTTCCTCTTATTGGTTTTGCTATTATTAATTGATGAGTGAAACATCATTTATTGATAAGCATTTCTTAGGTATACAACAAAGTCTTCCAATAATTATAATTGTTATACCTTCTAGTTTGTTTTTCTTCATTATTTAATTGATGAACATTTACTTAATTTCTTAGTGAGCATTTGTAAGTTTTATTGATAAACGTTCTATTAATTGTAGTTATACTTACTCAATTATTTGGTTTATACCCCTAATGTTAATAATCATTTTTGAGAAATATGATATATTATTATTTTCCTTATTTTCTTGGTGAGAATTTGTAGGGTTTTAGTTTGCACTCTAGTAATTGCTATTGTCCTCTTTAAAAAATTGGTTTGCATTTACTAATGATACTATTTAAAATTGAATTATTTTTTTGGTAGATAAAAATGACTGTATTAATAGTATGATATTGAGAAATAAAAAAAAAGGTACAATAAAAGACGAGTAGTGGAGGTGCTTCTTATTAGTGTATGATGATCTTGCGCCGTTGCTAGCTTGTTTGATGGCCCAAGGGGAAGGCCAATGAAAAAGGTAGCTACTATAGTCTTGAAGAGACTGATAAAGGATTGTTCTGGCTAGACTAATTGTGGTGTTTGTGATACTAAAGCTGGGGAGCATGGTATTCCTTCACCATGGATTTTGGATTTTGGATTTTTGAGAAGATTGCAAGTGCCTTAGCTCTCGTTATTGCTGGGAGCTCCATGATAGGTATGGATTTGATATATAGTACAAGAATTGTGGATGGGGAGGAAATACCTATTTTTGATATTGTTTTCTTGCGCTCTTGGCTAATTATGCATTTTTGCATGATGAGTTGGATGACGATTTTGATGTGAACGATATGAACACTGAGCATAAGGATGATCTTATGGTTACTAATTTGAATTGGGCATGAAAGCTTATCAACAGCAGGAGGGGATGAATCCTAAGCATGCTTGCCTTACTAATCGAAATCCTAAGAATGGTCTCAAACTAGATTTTGTGGCTCATATTGTGGTGGATAATAAAACTGTTGTTTTGATTGATGATAATGATGTTATAGGGGAAATTGGCAATTGGTAGTATTCTTTGGTGGGGTACTATATAGGTGATGTTTCTCAAATTTCCTCCATGAAGAAATTTGTAGATGAACACTGGAAGCATGGAACTAGACCAGAGGTTCTTGCCCATCAAATTGGTTCATATTTTGGTTTGATGCTAATTAAAGACTGTGAATGTATCTGGAAAGGTGGGCATTGGACTCTAAGGAATGAAGCTCTTATCTTGAGATGCTACACTCTTAAGTTCTATTTTGGTAAGGATGTTGTAGCCAAGGTTCTTGTTTGGGTTAGTTTGCATAACTTAGATTTACGTATGTGTATGCCTCTACTTTTAAGATCACTAACCTCATTGCTACTCTATTATAAGTTAATAGATATACTACCCTCAAGGATAGGATCACCTATGCACGATTGTTGACTGTGGTGGATGTTAGAAATGATTTTCCTAGGAAAGCATCCGTTTGCTGCCTGATGGTAGAAGATATATGCAAGAGGTTTTCTATAAGTGTAAAAAATGCCAAGATTTGGAGCACACAATGGAGTATTGCAAATGTCCACCCCAGCGGAGGATTTGGAGAGCTAAAGATGAAGAAGGGGTACCTGCTAAGAAGAGATGCAGCTTGCACCCACTTAGCTAGATAAGGTAGCTTTGATAAGGATCTCGATTAGGGATCATAGTGTAGTCCAAATTCAGTGCAAATTCTTTCTGATTCAAGGCAAAATTATCCAATTTATATCTGAAAAAAAGATTTGCATATGATAAAAGATAATCTGAATTCGAGTTAGATCAGATCGAATTTGGAGGGAGGGTCCATCCAATCTGATTTCTTTTCTTAACAATTTCCCTTTATTTTTGAATTTTGAAAAATCCTAATACCCTAACCCTTAAAAATCTCCATAAGGTTCACACTTTTTATGCAATACTGCTTCTCTCTTTTGACTCTCCTCCTCTCCCATCCCAATCTCCCTCTCGGCCTCTCGTCTCTCGTAATGAAAGTCCTTGACCTATTGCCACTGATGGTTAATACCAAAGCTCAAAATCAATCAGTTGTATTTTTTCATTCCTTCCTGTTTTTGGTACTATTGTCCATTCCTTTCCCTCTTAAGTGACTCCGCATTCTCTTTCCTAGCACCTGCTTACTTCAACATATTGGAATGTCTAATATAAAATAACATTTGACATTGAAAAGGTACTTAACATTACATTTACAGGTAAGCAAAACACAAGGTGGGAAAGAAAAAAGTTATGTAAACATTAAATGAAAATACATAATCGAATAGGATCCGATCATATTTATATTTAATGCAATCTGAATTTGATCCGATTCAGATGGAATATCTTACTCTATCAGACTGAATTTGGACCGGATTTTCAAATCTAAATATAAATCGGATCAAGTTTGGATGTTTATACATCCAATCCAAATCTGAGTCGTTGTCATCCCTAGTCTTGATCCTACAGTTGGTGAAAGAGAAGTTATTCTTACTACTTCTGTTAAGTAGGAAAATTGATACTTATGGGCTATCGCTGAGTATATCAAGTATCATATCCATGTAGACTAGGTCCAGCTCCCGAGTTCTATTTCATCAAGGTAGGCTAAGCGATTCAACAAATTGGATGATCAAAATTTACACAAATTAAAGGACAAGAATTAAGACTAAAAGCAAACATCTAGGAGTTTAGCTTCGCCTAATAATGAACTAATTAGTGTAATTAACAAGTACTTCTCCCCTAGTTGAATCGTTTCAAGATCAATAATCAAGTTATCACAACCCCCTTTCAAAAACTGAAATGTTTGGATTCATGCATTACTAAATCTCATGGGCTTTCGATTAAGTCAAACTCATTAAACATGTGATCATCTAGTTAGATCTTTCAATCGGTAATTCTTTCACAAGATATTGCACAATCAAGTCTACCTAACTTTCTAATAACAAATTTAGTTTTTAGTGCCTTATTTAACATCTAAATCATGAGCAAAATTAGTTAATGATCTCCCAATTGCAATAAAACCTCTAAGATTAGAAAAAGAAAATCAACAAAGTTCAAAGCACATAAAGATCAATTACTCAAACGATAACATCAGAAGGTTTGGCAAATCCCTAAATTTAGAAATATATACTTGAACATAATTGAAATTAGCATTTAAATATATACTAAAAAGATAAATCTAAAGAGAAAAGAGAAAAGAATAAGGAAGAGATGCTCGGCTGAAGCTCGCTTGAATCAGTGAACACAAAGCCCAATCCAGTTTCCTTGCGAATCTCCTTCTTCGATCAACTTGGTCTCCCTCAATCTAATATAATAAACCCTAATCTCAGATGGTGGATTCTGCTCTAGTTACTATCAAATTGCCTTTAATAGACAAAAACTGCCTAGCAAAAGTCAAAAGTCACATAAACGAAACAATCCCAGCAAAAATAAACCCACATAGGTCGTGCCTGGGCCCATGGTTAGCCTGTGGCCTAGGACAGGTTTAGAACTTTAGAGCTACTAAACCAGATTTTCTAACTGTGAATGCGGCTGTGCTCTAAATAGCCTGAGTGTGCTTTCACCTTTTGGTTGGTTTAGACAGGTTTTCTACAAATAACAGCTATGCGACAAAGAATCCCGGTCTGACTTTAGAGGTCATGGCCGATTCAAATTGGCTTTAGCTGGTTTTGGCGCGGTTCTGTGAGTTTTGGCCAGTTCAGTTGGAAACTGGTCCAGTTCTTGGC
>NCQU01099536.1:0-10004 GCA_002740485.1 Pereskia humboldtii | reverse complement strand
TTTGATATTAGTAGTGGCAAAGACAGGGCATCGGTAATGGACTTTTCAAGGCCTGACTGTGAATGTCCGCAAGGTCTTTTGGAAGGTACATAGCGTAGGCATGGACATGGATTCTCTGTGCATGGTTTTGTATGGTCCAAAGGGTTTGCAGAAGGTCCACAAATGGGTAGCAGAAGTGCACAAGGAGTAGCAGAAAGCATGTCAAGTGAGTGGTCCGCAAAGGCCTAGACTTCTGAGGCTTACACGGATAGTACATTGTGAATGCTTTGGGGGCTAGAAGATAGTTCAAGGGTTGAACATTCGAGGGAGTGATAGAGGTGCATGGTGTGGATGTATGAAAGCTTGTGAAAGGTTCATCTTGACTCATCGGAAACTATGGCCCACACTTTCGAAGCTCAAATTCTTCGATTTTTCTACCTTCTGGTTGTAGATAAAAACAAGTAAAAATTCTAAGAAATATTTTTGAACAATAGTAAAGTGCGAGGTCGTATAAAAAGGAGGACTTTTTCGGGCTAACATTTCTCATGTGACTAATTCTTATGTATGATAGTTTTTAGGTACTTTTCGAAATATCCTTATTTCTTTATGTCAATTATGCTCATCTATTATAATCTTTTCTCCACAATTATCCATTTTGGCTATATCTTTTTGGTTTTTGTTTAGTGTTATCGAATGTACTCCACACAAAACTTCATTATAATACTTCTCTTCTTTTAGTAAATATGTTAACTTTTACTTTCATACAACTTTATTCTGACTTCACAAAATAGTGTTGTTCTAACCATTCAAATGACTAAAATAATAAACACATTGTTCACCTCACATGATCAATTCTATATGAACACTCATATAGTGACAAATATCATGCTACACACTCAATAACTATTTATCATGTAACGACTTTGTCCAAACAAGCCTTGCTATCTATCCCTATCCCTTCCCTTTTTTCCTTTCGCTTTTCTATCACCTTGCTTCATCCACCACACACCACAACCTTGGTGCTATGATATAGGACATCAAGTTGACACTCTGATAAATGGGGACCTTTTTGAAGTTACTTACCTTTGAGATGAACGTTAGAAGAAAACTTGTAGCAATGATAACAATAAAGTTAATTTGGTTGCTTGAAGAAGTGCATGAAAAGCTGCTGTAAAATTTGTTGAAGTATAGCTTATTCTTTTGTCTTTGTTAATTATCTTATTTTGCATTCAAGAGATATACTGCAAGCCCAAGCTTATAATTTAAAATACCTTAGGAAAATAAAGGGTGTTCGGAACCGAAAAAAAGATAATAGGAAGGGGGTGCAATGCCGTCGTATTACCTCTACAAAGTCAGGACCACAATACATTTGTATTTTATGTTATTTATGTTATCCTTGTTAGGTCTGGTTCTTTTTTTCCAATAATTCATTAGCAAAAATTCCTAACAAGCATACACAAATCAAACTAGAGACAAAAAACAAACATGATAGTGTCATGTTGTGCCATCAAAGCAAGATATACAATTTACATATCCTAATATTGCCACTTGTTATGGAAAAACTTCAAACCCACCAAAGCGTTGCTAATACCATCTGGAAAGGAGTTGAAAATCACACCCAGAAAATAAAGTAAACAACAAATGTCTTCCCCTAAAACTTACGAAAGACCTAGCTTCAAGGAGATGTTCCAAGAAAGCTCATTTGTGTTGATGTCAGCATATAATTAAGCAGTTTCCTGAATCGTTATCCCACCCGTGCAATCACCACTATCTATCAGAAGAAAGCTTATTTGTTCAAAACGATCTTCTTGCTTTTGCACAATAAGAACCTTTTCGCCGGTGCCAACACAGTTCGCCATTCTAGGCAGTGACAAATCCTTTCTTTCTATCTCCTCCCTATTGAAACTGATAGCACATGAGGCAAGCTTTTCCCAAAGTTCTACCCCCAAATTACTTGAAAGTTTCACCTCCGACAAAGATCAAATTACTTCTCACTAACCCCACCACAATGCTCATATGTACCTTAAAATCTGACGATCCCACTATACCACTGAGTTCTTCAATAACCCCGCTGCACTACCTCTTCAATATCCCAACTACATTCCTCCATTTCATACGCCAGCAAATCCAACACCAAGTTCGTCCTCAACAATCTCGCTACACCGCCTTCACCTCAAAAATTGACCAGCCTACCAATGAAAAGTTCATCAAAGATGAGATACTAAGCTTTCACTCATGACACTAATTAGGGACCAATTGAGCCGCTAGTTCTCACGTACTGCTCACACTATCTGATATGATTTATCAAGCAAGGTTCAATTGTGTTGCTACTTTTTCTCTATTCTTGTTCAAGCTCCATGTGCTTCTTCAAATAGTTACACGCTCATTCTCCACGAGTCTGACTCCCAACAATTTCCCCCCTTCTAGTGAATCCTTTGCTAGTTGTTGGATGCTCTTTAGTTGAAGTTTGATTACTGTCTCTAGATGAAATTTTGGTTCGTCTTCTAGTTTTTTCTCCTTTCTTTCAAACTACTTTCTGTTTTCCTACCTCAGACCTCCTCTTCAAAGCTTTCTTTTTTCTCTTTGCTTCTTTTCAAGTTTTTATGTAGTTAGGGATCAAGCTGCATAGGCACCTCAAACCTAAGGTGTTGTGGCCCTTCACTATCCTCTGGTTGCTAGCTATTATCATTTCCCAATGGTTGTGATACACTTTGATCCCTGTTTCCATGGTCTAATATTTTTGCTTAAATCCAAAAGGGTGTAAGGGTTGTTCAGTATCCTCTAGTTATTGGACACTATTTTCAAGCTTTGGTAGCTCTATTGTTGTCATCATAAAATTCTAAGTGCAATAATTAACACGTTTTTTAGTTCTAACAATAGAATCGATACTATCAACAACATTTTCTCTTAGGCTTCTAGTTCTACCAACTACGTAATTACTTTTGAAAGATTGGGATTTTTCACCTTCTAGGGGCTCCATACAACATGGCCCATGTCATCCTTTCCCCATTGGTTAAGTGCCATATCATTTCCACCTTCCATGTCATCAACCACACCCACCAACCGTGGCACATCTTCGTTTAAAATCATAGCTTCTATGGACGAATTGCTTTCATGACTCTTTGTCCTAAAAATGACCTGAGTACCTAATTCCACATCTTTAAATTTTAACTCTACACCATAAGTCTTCAAAGAAAAGTATCAATTCCCTTCTATGGTGTTGAAACAATCGGTGATGTCTATAAACTAATATGTATCTGGGCTCTCAATGTTCTTCTCCAAGCATACCACTCTCCCTCAAATTTCTGCTGTTGCTATAGAGTTGTCCCAATGCCAACCTTGGGTGGGACTCTAAAAATCTCAATCTATATTCTTCGATGCAACACCCCCTAGTCTTAAGCATACTTAACAATCACTATTAAACAGCTAAATATGCATTGGCAGCAGAAGACAAAAACTAGGTAGTATCATAACCTATTTCCTTTTGAGAACTAGGTCTTAAATGTTATAATTTTTTTCCCTAAAAGAAAACCCTTATGGCTTAAATCATTAACTTTTAACCTTAACATCACATGTACTTTTACGAACTTGAGATTACAACAAAAAGCTAGTGACACGATAAAGTTCAAGAAACATGCCATACTTATTTAGCTTGATAACTCACAGCTAGTAGAGTTTACTTGAAACTATAACATAACAAAATATTGACCACAACCAAACGCGTAGGACTATGTCGAGTAACCTCCAGAGCCAAAGACCGAAATGGACATCTAAAGCCAGTAGCACTCAACTGTTGATCACTTCACCCTATTGGTCCGAAATCAGTCTTTTCCCTTCTTTTACCTTGGTCTAGTGTTAATTTCCCCGAAGTGTCTTTCCCTAAAAATTGGAAAACATAAGGAAATAGAAGAAAAATTAGTGCAAGGCTAAATATGTTACCCTTGTACTGTAAAATACATTATAAATTCAGTGAACCATAGCATATATTTTTAAGATCTCTTAGTTAGGAATTACCTCTTTTCGAAAAGTCTTAAAATAATTTATTTTGCAATTTTGCTAGTCAGGACTCTCCTTGTTCACTGAATTTATAATGTAGTTTTACATAACCCCGGGTGGTGCACGATGTTAGTTAATCGGTACACTTGATAAGTGGGGTCCACAATTCACATGGATGTATAAACATATAACTGTAACTGAGTCCTTTTCGTAAAGTAGCACCAGACAATTTGAAACTACTCAGTTTTTAGTTAATTAAGAAGGGTACAAGCAATAATGTACATTCATGTCTTCTACAATCTTGGTTTAATAATCGGGTTTAGTCTTTCCTATAGTGGAAGACCGGGTCTGTTTCATAGCAACATTCACCAATTAAGATTTTATATAATTCAAGTTCTCTCACTATTATAACTTTTATTTATAAGATTAATATACTTCGCGTATTTACTCATTTACAAGAATTAATCTTTTTTTTTGAATCAGTCTATTGGTTCCAATAGATAGGCATATAGGGTATCTCTATTTACTACTATTTCTAAATGATGATCATTCAATCATACAAAGACACACATAAATTAGACCATGTTTTTGATAATAATTATCTTATCTATGAAATTTGATTAAATAATGATCACTTTCATCACAAGAATCAGCTTCAACATCTGGTCAACCCTCACATTTCATATTCATTAATTTAATCAACCTTCCCTCCAACCTATATTAGCATGCGAGAAACCCATTTTCACCAACATGCATAGATCTATCCTAGTTTACAATTCACTCCAATGTCTATCACCCATAACCCTTCCACTACTTATTTGGACCTTTGCATGCGGCATTTGAAACCCAGAACAAGCCAAATTCCTACTTAACTTCATCACTTAAACTAGGGTTTCATTACCTTGACAGAGAATGTGCCAAATAAATCTTCGTACTTCTTCTAATAAGTATGTTGACGACCTCCCCGGTGGTCCCAGTGGCCGCAGCGTGGCGTAAAAGATGGGGAATGGTAGAACCAAAGGAGTAAAAAATTATGGGCTTTGTTCTAGTGTCTTTTTGTGTGAGGTAGAAAAGTAAAATCGATCTAGTAATTATATAGCAAATGGGTAGTTGTTGAGGTTAGCTTATCCGTAGTTGACCTTACCTTAGCTAGACACACAATTGGCTGAAGTGTCACACTCTCATACTGCTTTCACTTCTTCCTGCCTGCTGATGGGTAGCCAAATACATGTCTGCTTTGGTTGACTTTCAATTAATATATTTTTTTTCCTTGACTCTTCAATTACTGGGTATGGTGGTTTCACCGAACTTGAGTTGTATTTGCTAATTGTTAGTCAAACTTTTGTTCCTTCATGACTTAATAATTTTCCAAGCAATTTACGTCTAGCAATTTATTAGTTATGTATTGAAAACCAAAATTCTTTAAGCAACTATATAACATATGTGCACATTAAGTTTGATGTGCATATGGTATATATAGTGGCTCAATTCATCTTATAAGTATTTCCACTCAATTTATTTTTTAAACTAATTCTTGTATTTACTGTGTCCTAATAATTTACCATCGTATATAGCATTTAGTACTATTGATTGTTAATAAGGAGTTATCATAGGCTAGGGTTATTATTCCTCTGACTTATCTAATCTTTACGACATATGTTCTTATCCAAAATCCCATATGCCACGGCTCATGGTTTAAATTCAATCTCATAAAATAATTGTAATGCTAATAGTAACATGTTAACGAAGGGGAGTTACATTTGAGTTCCACATGCCTTAAACTATTGGTTCAGCTTTTGAGGGTTATTCAAAACTTCTTCCATCTAATGGGTTGATGAGAAAGTTAACATAAACTTGAATTTACTCAAGGACAGATTTTTGTGCATATACCAAAATCCTCGCCATGTATGATGCAATGACTCTAAGGTCACTTGGGTCCTTTGATGAGCATGCAAGCTTCTTCGTAGCCACTCTAAGATTTTTTAATTCAATTTTCCTTGAAGAATCATCACTTCATTAACTCCTTCTTGGCTTAATATGACATTTTTGATCTTTCCCTATTGTACTTCTTTTTATCTCCATACTTGTTTTAATTTTCCTTTAGTACTCATCCTCGTATCTTTTCTTTTGTCAAATTTCATTTTAGAAACCCTGATTTTGGAATCCCTAATCGCATAATTATTGAACATTAGTATTCCTTTCACTACGTATTCTCCCTCCAATATCTTGCAAACCCAGATCTCCTATTGCCGCTTCTTCCTCTTTTCCATGGGATATGTACATCACTAATACGACCAACTCTTTGGAATACTAGTTTTAAGACCAATGCTATGCACAGGCTTGTTTTAAGTTCTAGTTTCTAAATATACTTACATACATTTTCTATGTAAATGTTCGCTTAAAAATTTAAAAAATGGGTCATAATTTAATTTTTTTAAGATAATTATAAAAAATAATGTTTTGATTATTAGATCAATTATAGAACTCCTCCATGATTATTATGTAAATATAATACTAACTAAATTAAGTGCAATTCATGAATGCTCCTTCATAATAGTTTAAAAAAAAACTCATAAAAAGACTCATAAATGCAACATTTGATTCCAACATATGTTGCAACTTCAAAACCCAAAAAATATTCATATATATGATTCCTTTTAGACCATATGATTATAAGTTGTGAGGCAGATTATTAACTAAAATCATGTATTCCCTCCTAACTCTCCCCACTCTATCTATTCTAATTCTTTGTTACCTATGCTCTTTGGACTTTTTTCTGACAAGTAGTTTCATTTAACCATTAAAAAAAAAGAAAACTAGCACTAGCTTCTTTTGACACGATCCAAAACCATTAACAACTCATGCCAACAATTAGTTTTAGCCGTCTGCTTAAAATCATTATGTCACCAATGTAGGCACATTCTAAACATTGTTTGTTAATGAACAAACTCATACACTTCATCTAATCTTTTATATATGATTTCTCTCTTCTTCTCTGTAATTGTTGGGAAAAAATAGAACCATTAAAGATATAAGCGAAATTTAAAACAATTTTGTGATAGCAACTTTCAAAAATTACATTAACTAGGCCGGTTGATGTACACTATTTTCTGGACAATTATTTGTACATATTCTTTTTTTCATAAAAGTCCCAAGACCTACACAATACACCTCTCTTTAGGGTTTGTTCATCTCATCGATTAAGCATTTAGCCGTAGCAATGTTTAGCAAAGTTTGACAATGATTGGTGGCATTTAACAGCGTTTCGGAGCATTTAACAGCATTTAAGAATATCGGCAGTGATTTTCGGGCAACTAATTTATTACTTTATATGCAAACCATAAATTATGCAATGGAAAGAGTTGAATGCCATTAACAAACATAAGATCATATAAGTTAAACGACATTCGGGAGGCAATAGCTGAGCAGTGCACGAAAAAAAGTTACATATCACAGTCTAATGGTTCTTCGTATATGGCCAAATCATATTGGCCATTACATCCCTAAAGAGTTTTCAAATTGAAGGGCAATGATGTCATTTTAATATTGTACAAAATATTCTAAATCAAGTATCCGACTGGTTCTAATTTGATTGGTAGGCTGACAACCAAACGGTGTTGATCATACATAGGATTGATTTCATTGTTAACATATCCAATCGACAGTGGTTTGGGACGGTAGCATTTGGTAGCGTTTAATAGCGTTGGGAGCGTTTAGACATAGCGGTTAGCATTCAAAAGCATTTGAACGCATTTAACGTTTATCAAACGTTGANATGAACATAGCCTAAAGAGATACATGATTGACATACGTGATATCTCAACCAAAGTCAAGTATACTAATTTGTATGTATTATACTAGCTATACTAGTTGATATGCATTCTATTAAGGGCATTTGTTGCTTGCGCTCTTCGGCTATTTGATTCATATAGATTTAAAGATCAAAATAGCACATATAACATCCCAAGTATGGTCACAATTGAGGCTTAAAGGATTTGAAGTGACTACCTATATCACGAAAGGTGCACCTTCCTTTTAGGTGAGCACACTCTTAAGAACTCCATACGTAAGCATGCTTGCTTTGGAGAAATCTTAGGATGGGTGACCTCGGGGGAAGTTTTCTAGGTAGCATGTGAGTGAGGACAAAGCACGCTGGAAAGGCTTATGGTGATTTGAGGGGCCAGTTGTCAATCCTTGAAGCGTATCTGGTAACTGTTCATGCCAGGTAAAGGGTCAGGGCGTTGCAGAATGGTATCAGAGCTCTAGCTTCGATCTAATGGCTCCCTTGGGATATTATATCCCGATATAGAGTCTAATACTTGTAGACATAGGAATTTATCAGAGTGTGAGCGTAGGATAGTGAAGCTCCATATTTCTTAAGTTGCACTAGGCAATCATAAACTCCTTGTTTACTTCGTAGGACGATGAACAACACATGACACTGTCACTCCCATGGAACTCCTTGTCTTCACCAGAGGCTATCCAAGCTTCTGGAACACTCACTTCTCCAGCATGCTACTCAGGTTCACGTGGTTATTCATCGTTACTTGGATTACTTCCCGAATAGTCGTTTGGTGGTTGAAGGGAATCAGACACTCTACTTCCTTGTGACGTTTTAGGATGACCCAGATTTGTGCTGCCGGCACGACGAGCTCCTTCCACCAGAGATCCTTATCGATAACTGGAGTAGGTGTTGTTGGTGTAATCGACAACTCTTGGCATGGATTTCGATGACTGGGTAGACCACTTGCAACATCGAGACCCTTATGATGAGCTGCCAAATCAAGACTCGCCACCTCCTAGCAGCGACAATGAAGTTGACAACACTACTGCCGAGGAGGAGGATGCTACCAAATAGTAAGAGGAGCTGCCACAACATGGTGTCAGATGAGGACTCCGAGGTCAACTCTATCAAGGTGGACTCAAATGACTTGGAAGGTGAACCTCAACAGGGATCGGGAAGTGGTATATGGTATGGTTATACAAGCGATCCTAGGGAGGACAACCCTGATCCTCTCAACGAGTCCTAGGAGGAACAGACTAAGGAGATAGGGGAGGAGCCTGCAAAAGAGTCAAACCCCAAGGAATAGGAACCTTCGAAAGAGTCTGATCCCGAAGAAGAGGAATCTAATCTTGAGGAGGAGAGCCTCAAGAAGGAACTACAAGGGAACCTGCATTACAATCACCTGAACCTACCTCGCCTTCTGATGCTAGGAGGAAGCATTGTAGGACATGTTAGAGTCTTTCTAAATAGAGACTTGACTAGTAGTTTTAAGCTAAACTATTTGTAAGTTTTGCTTAATTGGCTATTTTTAATAATCCCAATGTAAGGGAGAACTTAGTTATGCACCTTACTACTATACATGATAGTTGAGATATTGCTTATGCTATAAAAGTGGAACTATCCTATTTACTTTTCCATATATTTGGATGTGAATTGATAACCCTTGAAATTCGTGGACAAATGGATTACAATTAGATACTTGAATGTGTATTTGAACAGTACATGTGGACTAACTTGTGCTATATACTTGATACTATTAGTATGTATGGGGCATGAGGGCCTAAAAGCAAGTGTTGTGACATGTTGTTAATAAGGGGTGAATGACCCTATGTTAATCATATTAGCATGATAAAAATTCTACTTGTGTGGTAATAGAGAATTATTAAGGTGGAACCAAACAAATCATAAGGTTAAAACATAAATCTAAAATAGTTTTTCTCAAGATGTCGGAAAACCATAGAGAATCTCACTACCATGCTACTACTGGTCCCTAAATTGGGGGTGTGTCCACAATGGCTGACCTGAGGAAGCGATTGGAGACTCTCCATCTTGGAAATGGGGCCTTATCGATAAGTGCTATCAGGGAGAACCCTACATCAACTGGAGCCAATCTTACCAAACTCTTGCTTATTGAGTTACTAGAGAAGCAAGGTGTACAGTTGCGCAGGTCGAGTAAACAAAAGGAGAACAAGGATGAGGAAGACAACCCCAAGTTGTTCAAGAAACTGGCTAACCTCCTCCCACT
>NCQU01098292.1:1432-12814 GCA_002740485.1 Pereskia humboldtii | reverse complement strand
TACAGGGCCCGGATACATTTTCACCACAGTGTGCTGATCTGCATCCCTGCCCATCAAGACTGTTAATGGTTCGGTCCATAAAGACCTGCTGCGTCTTCTACTATACCTATAAGGCATTCTTGCCCTCTGCCGCCCTGCCTTTCCATCGATGCAAAGTTGACGAGGTTGATCACGAATGCTACAAGTGCTGAGCGATCTTAGACAGCAGAGGCTACCATTGTGGACTTAGGGTTCTACCTTGTTAGCTGCAGGCTTTAGTAGTAGCTAGTTTGCTGCAGAGTGGGCAATAGGAAAAATTTCACTGTATTCAAGAATCATTCTCCAGACATCAAGCTTGCTTGTGTCCTTTATATTGATGTTTGAAATGATACTTGTTTTGTAAATTGTACTGCATGCCGCATGCTCTAAACTACTGGGTTGATTGTGTGATCTCTTGAAAGGCTTCATGACACTCCAAGCCAATCTTGTAAACTTCATGCTCTTAAGATAATTCAGGTCAGATCTTACATTGTGATGCTAAATCTTGAATGTGCATGTCTCTATCTTAAATATTTTTATCCATTAAAGACTAATGTCCTCACATGGTGCTTTGATACAAAGACTACTGCCATTCTAATTGTGGAACAAAAATGGCTTCAAGATGGAATTTATTGCTTTCATATCTCGTCATAATATGCCAATACTAGTGTCTCAACTATCGCTCAAAATTATATCAGGACTAAGCGTCTCGGTTTCAGCTCTAATCTGTTTCCCAAAGGAGTATAATTTAAGGTGAATTCACCGAGTCACGCATGATGAATTACTAGTTACTGAGGTAACAAACATATTGGATATATGCTTTAGTTGGCTAACAATTCCACATCAATGTTCTCTTGTGGCTATTTCTCATGAAGAAAGTTGAAAGAACTTTGTTGATGGCCCGTTTTACTCTCTTTCATGGATAATTTTCTTCTTCATTTTCCTTACACTTTGGCTCTTTACCTCTTTGTAAACAGGAGGATGACTGTTGCTACATCTAAACTAGATTATGGAGATAAATAAATAAATAAATAAGGAAAGAAGTCAAATTAAGAGACTACGAGAGATTCTAAAATTTGGAGAACTTTAGGAAAATAGAAATTTATATTTAGAAAATGTGCTTCAGGCTTCTTATAGGTTTTCCACATTGTCATTTGTGAGAAAGATAAAGGCTAATCTTTTTTGTATTACATTCAAGGTCTCCTCCCTTTGTGATCAGAGAATTTTTATGTAATATTTTTCTCCATATGAACAAGAAGGGATTATTTTCCCCCATCATTTGCCTCAAATCTATGCACAAATACGTGAGGTTAATACATTTGGAAAGGACCTTACCTACTGTGAAAAACAGCACTCCAGAACCAAGAATTAAGTGACAACAAGGCATAGATATGCCACAAAGTAGTGTACTCGTAGTATGTCCTGTTTTGCTTTAGAGGCAGCTTGTAGTAGACGAGGATGAAAAAGGATAACCAGCCATGGAAATGCATTGCAAGGTTGAGAATGGAAAGAGCTACAGAAGCAGCCTCCTGAAAAAGTAAACTGCTGATAATGGGTAAAACACAAATATATGAGATATATTCAACCTACATTTTACCCAGCTTAGGTATGTGGCAAGGACATATTCATTATACTACTAACTATAGCAAATGACAGACCTGAAGCCCAAAAATGCGTTTGAAAGGCCATTTGCCGTGATACTTGACAGGATCATTACCAAGTGCTCGCCTTTCCCTTTCTCTCTCCACCATGCAATAGTAGCGGCAATCACCCTGGCAGTCCCACTGTTTCCATTTCAAGTAAAGGGGTTCTTGCATGTACCATGGTCCATTGCCCAAACTACCATTTGAAGACAAGTTGCAATGCAGGAAGCATCTCTCCCCAACACATCCATTCATTGTACACTGTTTCACACAAGCTCTGCAATCCCACCAACAAAAACAAGACAAAAAGAAGATATCCAATGAGTCAAATAAAGAGAAAGAAAAGTCAAAGCCTCTAACTAAGGAAAAAGTAAAATGATTACAAGGAGAGGCTTAATTACAAGAGTGATCATTAAGAAACAAAAGGACCATCAATAGTAACATCACAGAGAACATAATTTTTTTAAAAAAAAAGGATTATTGGATTTAAATAATCTGAACTTTGGGGGGTTTGCTTGCTAATAATCCAAACTTATGAAATACACACCAGTGCTCCATATTTTGGGTGCTCCATACTTTGGGCCTAATTTTGCTCAATAATCTATACTCAAAAAAATTGCTAGTTAGTGCCCAATTTCAGCAATGTTGTGTATTTCGTGAGTTCAAATTATTAGCAAGCAAAGCCCCCAAAGTTCAGATTATTTAAATCCAAAAATCAAAAAAAAAAAAAAAAGGCGGCGGCGGCCAAGGAATAAAACTTTATAGGACAGTCAACAAGGACAGAAGGAAATAACTGAACTGCAAAAGATGGTGAAGAAGGAGCTCAATAGAGCACAGTCCAGAATGGACTGCATAAATTCATGATTCAACTAGCTAGCAGCTTTTTTTTTTTTTTTTTTTTTTTTTTTTGAAGCATACTTGCTAGCAGCAGTTTGACAGCACAAACACTAAGCTCTTCTCCAACATTTTAAAGTTATCTTGCAGCAAGGAAGATTAAGAGCAATAAAAGTGAAGGGCGCCATGAAGATGAGAAAATTTCAACACAACACCTCTCTAATATCCAAAGAAAAGAGATTCTGGTTCAAGCTTCTCTTTCCATTCCTCACCAAGTTCCAAAACCCTATTCATCTTCTTAACCCAATATGTTATTGAGGAAAAATAGAAAATCAGTATAAAATCCCGTGAACCCACAAATACTTCCAGTCTGGGACTGAACTATCCTGGAATCATATTATGATTGACAGTTGAAGACCCCTTTATTTACATGGATTATGAGCAAAAGGTTGGCTGGATGCTAGAAAAACATCCCCCAAATCTTTCTGTACAAAGAATGAGCAAATGCTGCATCAGCTGACACAAATTAGTTGCCTTCTAGGATTCCATTCCCAGCATAGTTTCCAGGATCACCAAGGCATCAGACTTCCAGAAATCCAGGTTGAGCTTCTGAATAATCCTAATCTGGAATCTTAAGCTTAGACTAAATTAATGTAACTACTAGCAAACCTTCTTACTATACAGCAATAAAGAGTCCTGGTAAATGTGCTCCCAGCTTTAAACATGCACTTTCAAGCTTCATTTTGCTTTCATAGTTTCGCGCTCATATCGAAGAGGTGAGGTAGGGTTGTCATGCAGAAGTAGTATACAAGTTCAGGGTTTAATGCGCTATGCGCCTGATAAGTCTCTTGGATGTGTCCGCCATACCTAAGAATCTGGTGGGGATGTCTATTTCACAAATGCAGTAAAATAGCATTCAAGTTTCAGAGATACAGCGAGTTGGATTGTAAGTGTCAACAAGAGATAATAAAGCTGGTTGATTTTACAAACTCACTAGTCACAAGCTACATTGGCAGTGCAAATTCACCTTTTTATTTTTTCAGCAGCACTTTTCATTTGACAACCCTACTAGGAAGTTGTTGAGGTGGATTTAGTACTTCTACTACTGTAGGTGTGGCATATATTTGCCCACTTTTGGTCATACTGTAATTTGATATTTGGATCAACCAATTATTAAAAAAGGGGGTAAAATATCAAACATCTCCTTTAGTTATTCTTTTTTTCAAAAAAAAGAATAACTAAATGAGATGTTTGATATTTTTCTTATCTTTCGTGAGATATAAGTGTAGAACGACCCCATCAACGTTTTTTGAGTTACATGCTAAAGCAACAAAGTCTCTCTGCAATGGTTGTTAACCTTCCCTTCCCCCAAAGAATGGCTAATATTTCTCAAGGACATTGATATCAGTAGAAGTTCTATCAAAAAGATAATATAGTAACTAATGCTACAATAAAGAAACACCAAGTATGAACCCTAAAGCAATAAGATCAGGGATCAAGATGTAAAGTCTTCCGCTTGACAAAAGCTATTACATCAATTATTTCCAAGAGACCCAAAAAAGTTCCAAATAACAGCTAGTTGAATAGCAGAAAAACCATGTAGATAATTAATAAAATAGAAACATAAATAGGATCCTAATAGTAATTGTATTATCAAACTGTATCTATACCACCAAAACTTGGAAGAATTAGTAGGTGTCAACCAACAATAATACAGCATATCATCCCCACAAGCAGTAGTATCAACCATTGTTTCTCCAACTGTCCAGGACCAAAAATCATTTGGGAGCCAGTATCCACCAAGAACATAAAGAACAACTTCCAACTTAATCATACCAAGCAAGCTAGTTAAACCATTAACACATTAAATGTAAATACTCCAACTCCAACCCAAAGTCAAATGGAGATGAAAATTATAGTAAAGTTTGACGACAACCGCGACACCCAGTGTGGGTCCCGTCCGAGTGAGGCCTATGGAGATACAGATGTAGGGAACCTTACCTTTAGAAGCAGAGAGACAGATCCCGAAAGGCCCACAAAAAAAAAAAATGCGGTTAGAAAGTTTGATAATGGGTTGCCAAGGAAAAGCTAGCAGAACAGAAATACCAGCAATAACCAATCAAAATCAGCGATATCATCCAAAAAAACCTAGCTGAGAACAAATTTGAGGTTCAAAGTACCTGTAAGTTGGATCGGCATCACCAGCACTGCCGTGAGAAACCTTAACACCGCATGCAAGCACCGTAAACAACAGGATCCACCAGCGATCCATCATCTAATAAAGATGTCAAAACAACATATATTACACTTATGTTCAGAATTCAATCCAAACCCCAATGATTAAGAGTGGGGGGATAGAATGCTGAAAGATGAAATTCAATTCAATCCGGTATTTGGGTGAGCGGAGATCATGACTAACTGAAATTCATTCGTCTCCAGAAACTGATTTTCTCACTCGTTTTCTAGCATTTAGCAACCGCAAAATCTTTATAACACAGTATCTGGAAGAATGATACTTCCAGGTTAAAATTGCAGATGAGAGATAAAAATGAGACAGTGAACTTTGAAGCAAAATTTTCAGAAGGAAAAAAAGAGAGAAACTTCAATCGATTGAAGTGATGGAAACATGACATTCCAACGAAAGCAGAATTCAAACAAAATTGTCGATGACAATTGGATTTTGGAGCTCATGGAGCACAATCTGATCCCCCATTTTCTAATCAAATTCAAGAGCCGAAACAGCAAATTGGGAGAGACTACCTTGAAGAATGCAGGAGGACTAAGATTCAACTTCAGGAACTGCATCCGCCAGATTACACGAGAGAGAGCATTTTCATATATACACCCAGGGGCCCATACTCCCTTGTACACATCAGCGGCCACACTATTTTAAAAAAAAGTAGAAACAAATTTTAAAAAAAAAAGTGGAAACAAGGTTTAGGCGTGTGTTTGCTTGCAGGCGGTTCTGGGATTAATCCTTTGACTTTTTTTTTTTGTTTTTTGGTTAATTATCATTTAATCTTTTTTTGGGTAATTATCACTTCTTCTTCTTTTTTTAAATAACTAGTTTGTGCCCGTGCTTATACACGGAGAGTTTAAATGGTAAAAGTCAATATAATTAAATATAAAAATAAAATAAAATATGAAGTTCAAAATTATAGAAGTATTCAATTTAAATAATAGTGTGAACACCAAGTATAGTTACAAAATATTCACCATAGATAATTTCCACGAAATCAGATACCATATTTTGTTGTATGACATATGAATAAAACTAAGAATCTGAATAAGAATAATCGGAAAAAAATTATTTCTATTGTATAGCAGGACATATAGAGTCATTCTTTTAACTTATAATGTACATGTCAGGAACTTACACAATGAGTGCAACAATCTTCATGACAATAGTACTCAGTTCCAACTTCTTTGATCTAGCATTTTCATCATAAGAGAAGTACGAAAATTTTTATGCAAAATATAGTTTGAAAAACTTAGATTGTGGACATATTACCAGCTCAATTACTTCACATGAAACATTGCATAAACCATGATGAACTGTGCAAGTTCATCAAACACGGTCAACCTTTTTCGTGATTGTTTGATGCTCAAAAGGATGAATTAATGAGAAATTTGCTTAAAGTATATGGACAAAAAAAGATTTGATTATTAAAAAATGACGTTAAAAATATTTAAAACTAAGATTGTTCAATTGAATAATAATGGGAGAGTTTAAATATATTTGCTTGAAATTAAATGGTTGAACGTTACGCAGGTGTATAACGTGCTATGTTTGCACTGCTCAATGTTGAAAAAAATTACTTAGTGATATAAAGTCCTTATAATATATAAATGTGAAACTATTTATAAAATATAATGTGAAATATATCATGATTGTGTTTTTTCAGGGTTTGTACATGGTAATCCATTAGTGAAAGGTAATATGTAACATATTTTTATTCATGGCACATAGTTGTTGCTTAACAATACATAGAATGATGAGACCAAAAACAAACAAAAAAAAAAAAAAAAAAAAAAAAAAAAAAAAAAAAAAGCACATAGAATGAGAATTTATATTTACACTGACAAAAGTACACAGAAAATACACCGAATCATCATGATTGATTCATTTTAATTTTTATCCTTAAAATCCCCCTATTTTTATGGTTATATTTTCCATTGGATTGCGCCATATCATGTTAGTGTTCATTTGGTGTCCATTTTGTTAGTGTACTTAGAATTTGAAATTTTCTTCTTGTGTTTTTGTGGTTAGGGATAATTGATTGAAACTATATTATCATTTCATTGCGAAAATTGGGGTAAATTGACAGTGGAGAAATCCTTTAGAAAATCAAAATTGATACTGTTTTGGATGGAAAAGGTAGAAATAATTTATAGGATCAGAACGAATCCAAATTAATAAATTCAATTAACAGGCAATCTAAATTTGTTATAGGGAATCAATTTATTAATAAAAAGTCGTCTTCTTTTTATTTAAAAGCTCATGGTAGTAGTTGAGAAAAGATGTAGTTACCAATGTAATTTAAACCTCACTAGGAAAATTTTAAGTTAGTGTGTGTAGGGAAAACTTACCAACAATGTTCAAATTATGCGTTCAAAGAAACATTAGTTTTTTTTTTTTTTTTTTTTTTTTTTTTTTGTGTTAATGGAAGTTAGGATAAAAGAATTGATATAGGTTTTCTTCCTCAATTGCATAGACCACTTACCTTTTATGTTGACGAGCAATCTAAAACATTTCAAATGGAGTTTATTTCTTCTTTTCTATCAACAAAATATGTAATCAAATATTAAATTTGGAAAAATATAATTGCTGATTTTACTTTAAAAGTGCAATTAGCATTTGTGGTATATATCAGGAAAATTAGTATCTCAATCTAGATAAACTTTCATAGATTTATATAACAATATTTTTCCTCCAATTGGGCAATATACATTAAAAAAAATACTCCGTAATACTATACTAAATTGAGGTCAATGTACAAAGAAACGGTTTTAGATTGATATAATTTTCCTAACATATATATGGAGAAATAGGCTAATGCCAACACACAACCATAAGGTCCATAATAGTCCCTTGAGGGCCTCAGGCCTTCATAACTCATGTAAAAGTTCAATAATAGTATTGTAATTAGTGGATTGCATATTATTCTCAAACCACCCAAATGAAGATGCTATAATGAAAACAAAGAAATTATTTATTACATGATAGATGTAAGAAGTAGAAATCATGTAGTTCTCATTTAGTAAAAATAAAATAAAGAATAACTTAGAATTTTCTTTGTGTTTTGTTGGGTTGTGGATAATTTACTGCAGTCATATGATTGGATTCCATTAATATCCTGCACTGCCCTATCACGGTCGCCACTGACATGAAACTGCCGCTTAGATCTTGATTCATCATCTGGTTCATCTTCTAGTCTCCCTTTTGTTATGCTCATGGTCAAATTGGACCTGTTGTTGGTCTGCCACAGTCGACGGTCAGGCCATATGAATCTTGCGGCGAATCCCTGCTAGCTTTGCTTAATTCATTTGGATCTATTTCCGCTCTTCACCAAGCTAAGATATGGTAGTTTGATACTTTCCCTCTTCCACCCCTTTTCCATTTCGAACTGGAGGTGCCGATGGAGTGAAGTTAGGTTCATCTATTTATAGCTGTACATTTGTACGTGGTTGAGAGAGAGTGGGAGGGTTTTAGAGGGAGTGGATAGCTAAATTCCTGTGGGGTAGCTGTTTCTTCGTTACTATCTATAGATGTTGTAGTTACATGGGTGAATATACAGTTATGTGTGGTAGCCCCTTTTTTTTTTTTGACAGGGTGGTAGCAGTTTTTATGTCTGACTGCTTCACATTTTCTAAAATTCAAATCTTGAAATTTAAAATCTTTTTTTTTGAAATTTAAAATCTTATCACTGTTTTTTTAATCAAAAAGAAAGTAAATCTTATCACTAATTGTTGTAGATAAAAGAAGATGGGCAGGTTTTTTGAAAATTTAAAGTCTATACGTAATTTAAGCAGGATTGCACGAAATTGCAAGGATGGGGGAGGGAAGGCTTTTAAGCCCCTATGATTCTACTATTTATTATATAAAGATTTATCACTTCTCTTTTTCTTTTTAATTATCCTTATTATGGTTACTTTTCTTAATTATCGCTTTTTGTTTTGGTGTTTATCTATTCTTTTTATTTGTTTTTTAAAAAAGCAGGCGGGTTTTTTCCCCTTCTTTCGGTTACTATTTATTCGTTTGTTGCTTGATTTGTTTTCATCATCTGTCTCAGTGTTGGATTTGACAAGAGTTTTTGGATATTGAAATTTGCTCATAATCGAGAATGGCAGGGAACGTAGTCCAAAAAGTTGGAAAAAATTTGATTAGTAAGTTTTTCAATTAATTCTATTAATTCTCCGTATTTAGATGTAGTTAATTTTGTTAATATTCATTTCTTAATTGATTTTTTAATTATGATCGTCATTCATGGAGGAGAATTGAAATGGTGATGATGGAAGAATTTTGTTAGGTTTCATTTGATTGTTATATTTTTGGAATTTTGTTGATTAAGTTTGAGAATGTTTTGTTCATTCTAACTTGTGTTGTTGTTCATTGTTGGCTAAGTTTTAATATATTTTGTTATTTTTATATTTGTTAATTGGATTATAGTTGTTCATTTATTCTTGTGATGATGTTCATTTATAGATAATATTTCTTCTGGACGAGAGATTATTGCATTAGAGATGAAGCATTTGAGATTTACAATGATTATGCATTTAAGATGGCGTTTAGTGGTCGTTATCATAAGATTTGCAGGAGAGTCTAAACTCAGAAGTTGTCGATGCGTCAGTTTTATTGTTGGAAGGAAGGTTGGAAGGCAAATAAAGGCCAACAATGTAAGGAGTATACAAATGTTGATGTTCGAACTACGTGCAAAGCAATGATCCAGTTTAACATTGACTTAGATGGGAAGTGGATTGTCACTAAGCATGTAGCTAAGCACAACCATCCTTTGTGTAGTGCAAATGAGCGACATCTTTTGCCTTCTCATCGGAAAGTCTCAATGGAGGAGCTTTTGTTTGTTAAGGAGCTTAGGGATGCGGGAGTCCAAGTAGTTAATGCATTCTGTGTCTTGACTAAACAGCTGATGGGGCTCCTGTTGTAGGTTTTTAGTTGAAGGATTTGTATAATAAGCTTGAGGATTACANNNNGAAGTCATCTGATGGAAGTGATGCAAATTCACTGATTGAGATATTCAAGAAACGATTCAAGAAAGAGATTGATTTTTGTTATGATTTTGAGGTCGATGTAAATGGTTGTTTGGTTAGTTCTTTTTGGCGTGATAAGCAGATACTAGAGGATTACAAGCTATTTGGTGACTTGGTTGTTTTTAACACAACTTACCGAACAAACAAGTATGACATGATTTGGGCTACATTCGTTGGCATGGACCATCATTCCAATAATGTCATGTTCGATTGTGGTTTTGTTCTGAATGAGATAATTGAGTCTTTTGAATGGCTCTTTCGGACTTTTTTTTTTAATCTATGGGTGGTAATTTTCCAAACACCATTATGACTGATCAGGCTTTCAGGCTTTCTTTATGGCTGCTGCGATAGATTTAGTTTTTCCTGGTGTTCGGCACAGGCTCTATTGTTTTCATATCATTAAAATTTTGAGGAAGCATATTGGAGCACTAAGGGCAAAGGAAGGTTTTACAAAGTTATTGTAACACCCCTACCCCTAGGGCTAGGAATGTTAATGATTTCCTAGATTTTGGAACGAAACGGACAGAATTCCGCCTAAAATTTGACTATAACCTAGGCTTATAGCCCTACATCCGGTACTTGCATTAATGAAAAAATAAAGGACAAATCCACAAGCTCAACGGCTACACGCCGGAGATTACAACTCTACGAGCTACACGCCCGGAGTACACAAAACTGTAAAAATTAAATAAAAGAAAGGACTGAAAGATACAACTCGACGGATCACACATCCGGAGCACTGGAGTTTACATCCCGAAACAATTCAACTCCAACCAAATGAAAATGAATGACTATCCAGACGGTTGGCCCACGCGGCCATTCAGAGCGACCGCTAGACAACATGTACTACATGGACTCAAGAATCGAGTTCACATTTGCTTATGAATACATCACATTACATTGCTAAACTCACGAATCAAAGTATGCATACATATAGTTTCCCCTGACCCCTATTAATCAGATAGCTAAGACAAGTCGACTCCAAAGAACCCAACACTTCCACATGCCTTCTCAAGGACCTGGGGGAAAAGGGGAAAGAGAGGGGGTGAGCTACCACACGCTCAGTGGATAATCCACAACCCCAAAAAAATCAAAACAGTTGCATACAACACTTTAAGTAGCAGTTACACAGGAATTGTATTTAATATTAACATATTAAACATACAAAACCATCCACACCCAAAATCACCTTAATAACACCCCAGAACTCATATGTCACCCATTTCCAATTCTAGCTCAACACTCAAAGCCTTGACCTTAACTAACCCACCAACCGAGAACCTTAGCAGTGATAGCCACACATTACATTCTCACGTAATATTGACATATTAAGCATACAAGACCCTAACAGCAAGCTAACTCTTGATAAGACCTAGGCATTGAGGATAGGAGGCCGTTCGGCTCTTAGTAAACACTTAACATCGAGGAAGGTTCATTTAAAGCTACTAACTTGAACTCTTTAGCAAGAAAACGGAATTTAAACACAAGAATAGCAAGAATCTTTACTTCACCCAATTTAAGCACTCATAAAAACGGCTTCCTCCCAGGGAGGTCATTTGGAAATCAACGAGAGTCCCTTTCAAGCATACACACCCTTTTCAAATGCTTGCATAAATCA
>NCQU01092460.1:0-10534 GCA_002740485.1 Pereskia humboldtii | reverse complement strand
CAACAAGTAAAGAAGTGAGGGTTTATGAGGACAAAGCCGAGGCTACCTCGGTTGGGAGAAAAGAGAAGAAACTAAACAACAAGATAAAGACAAATCAAGGGTGTTATTGAGTTGGTTGCCGGTTTACAAATTGTATAGTCACAGCCATAAAAACCCATGTAGGTTAGAGAGGAGAAGAGAAGAGCGAAGGCGATTAAAGGTCATTGCAAGTGTGGGTTAGTTAAGATCAAGCCAAAGTGGGAATTAATCAAAACTGTTCTCCTTCTTTTGTTCTTGCACCATCGTGAAGGTGTTGAGCCAAACCTCTTTTTTCTTTAAAAGCTTAGCTTAAATCACAAGTAGTAGCATTGGGATAATAGTCTCAAATAGAGTTCACATATTGAGGTTTATGGCCAAAGGAAACATGATTGGATCAAGAGGTTAAATATGAAAGATCTTGTTGATTATAGGAATTATAGGGCACCCTAGTAACATGCATGTAGAAATCATGACTAATCGTACAAGTGCAAGCCAGACCTAAGTGTTTCCTAAAGGATTAAGCTATTTATGGAGATTTCAAAGGCCTACTTATGGATTATTTGATATGCTTGTGTTTATTGGGAGCTATAACCACCAAATTAGTGCTAGTGGGAATCTAGACTGACCATATTGATTGCATATCCAGTGCATTATGGCTCGGTGATGATAATTACCTAACTCACTGAGGGTACAGCAACGTTAGAGTTGGAAAAGACTGACCCGATACGATAACCCGACCTGAAGTTACTGATAGAAACACGAACCTGACACGAACCGATTTCGACCAGAAGTCAACACGATTTGACTATTTAGCATGAAAACATGATATTTTTCAATTTGAATAAATCTAAGTCATTTTCAAACCTGACACAAAATTGACCCGTTTATTAAATGGGTCGATCCGAACCGACCCTTTACCTAGCTCTAAGCAACGCTATACTTGGATTCCTAATAATCGGTCCGCAAATAAAATGTTTTCTTGGTGCACAAAAAATTTCTAAAAAGTTTTAAAGTATTTAAAACTCAAAACCTTAAAAAATAATTGCAAAAAGAACAAAAAGCTTGGCGTTTGCACGATTTGCTAGTGTGGGGGGTTCGAACTTGAGACGTTGATTATGAATGACTGAGATTATAACTAGGTGGGTGGCACATTATCCTGTGATGCAACTCTCACAAACAATTCTCTTAAAGCAGAAACAGGGATTGGCGGCATGATCTTTGCTGCCTCTGGGACCTAGTGGCAAGTTTTTGTCACCTAGCGGTTGCGGCTGGGACCTAGTGTAGACTACAAGGTCCTGCCTTGCAACCCACTTCCAAAATCCCACGTGATTTTATTATTGATTGTTGCAATCCAGATAATCAAGGACTAATTTAGCTGACTGCATGCTAATCAACTCAATTCTATCCCATTTTACAAAATATGAAGAATAAAAATGATTTGATTGTAATTCTTGAATTATTTTTTGCTTAGCATGGTCACTTTGCTAGTATAATAAATAGAAGCATGCACCTCTCATTTTGGGAGACTCTCACCACCTAGAAAAACTACTCTTTTCCCTTCTTAAAACACTTTTCACCTAAAGGATGCTTCACCTCATTATTGCCTCATACAAAGATTTCTTAAGACTTGGTAGTAACAAAACTCTACCAAATTCTTCACTCAAAACTCCATCAAGAACCATTACTTTGCTGCTTTACTGGGATCGAGGTAGGTCTTGAGGGCCATAAACCAAAGAGAATAATTTATTTATCGCTTTCTTTAATTCTTGTCTTCTTCATCATGTTCTTATTTGGCCCTCGATGATTATGTCCTTAATGCTCATTTTCTTGTTTAAAAAATAAAAATATGGTCATAACAAAATGACCGCCAANNNNTATTGCTTTCTTGAATATTTCAAATCTTTTTAAAATGTTTCTAATAAGCGGTCACCATAAATCCCTTTCTTGTTAGATGACTCAATAAATAAGATCAATTCGTGAAAAATACCTTTTTCATGGAACCAGAAAATAAAAAATTTTAATACATTCATTTCTAGTAGAGACGGCTATTGAAACCCCCGAATCCGTTCTCGTGGTTTTTAGCGATGGAGTCATTTTGTTGATCCTCACTCTGGAACTTCGGGAATTATAAACCTATAGACAAAACCCTCATTCTTCTTGAAAATAAAATCCTATGTCCGTCGATTGTCCCTTCGGTTTAAAGGATTCGGTTGAAAGAAGAAATTGGGTGTTTTCTATAGAATTGTAGGTTTGCACATTTCCTTCGAAAATGCAATGGCGATTCTATAAAATCAAAGCACGATTCCATCTTATCACATCTCATCACAGAACCACCATTGTGAGAAAGCCGACGCGATGCATGTCTCGAAAGAGGGCAGGTCGCGAGGGGAAAGAAAAGTCGGTTGAGCCTTGGGGAGCCCCAGCCCGAACCCTCCGCAGGCGGCAAAGAACCATCGGTCTCCGGGTGTTTTTAGTGGCGTCTCCACTGGAGACATGTAGGAAAGACGGTGAGACTTGAAAGAAATGAATGCAATTAAGATTTTTACTTTTCGGTTCAAAATTTGTATCATATAGCATCTTTGTATAATGTGCTCGGGCTTGGTAAATATCCAAGTTTATCGACCGGCCCCTAGTAAAGCACGCCCCTAGGATTATCCTTCTAGCCTCAAAATCATGTGGAACTTCTTGCTACAGTTAGAGCTTCCCATTCGATCGCGGTGTTCTCTCTTGGGAGAACCATCATGCAACTCTTCAAAGCACACTACTTTGAAGATAAGAGTTAAGTCCATCCCACATAGACATTACGATCACTGACTCTGCTGTGCACTTTTGGAGATAGGTTTAGGATTAAACCTCATGTGAACGAGTGCCTTGAATAAGTGCTAAGTGTTTCTTATTATAACCTTTGTGTGTCAAGAGAGTCCTTTTTCAAAATTGGGTCCGTGTCCTTTAGCCTTTTTGACCAAGAACCGAAGCCCTACCAGGAATGCAAAGTGTCCTTATTAGGAACTTGTGGACAGAATCCAGTAACAATGGGCTTCATGCCAGTGGTGGCTGGAATTCTACCCTGCTAGTCCTAGTGAGGATACCATTACAGTTTAGCAATCATGCCTTTTATGAAGCTAAGGGCTAGAAGGAAGTCAGTGGCACCACAAAGTCATGCCATTAGTCTCGTGTTTTCTCTCAGTCTACTCGGTCTTTAAGGGAACCTTGAGGTTTCATGTCCATGCCAACAGTCTTGAGGTTTGGTTTAAGGTTCCTTTTCCTCTTTTCCCTTCAGCATTTTTCCAAAATAAAATCTACTGGCAAGTCTCTCTTTTTTTTTTTTAAAAAAAAAGATTTTCCTTTTTTCTAAAATCCCAAGTATTTTGGCTTATGAAGGAAAATAGGCCCTTGGAGAGGGATCATCAAAGTAGTCTAGTAAGATCGTGGTTAACAAGCTCCGAAAGTCAAGCCTTCGATTTCGTGGCAGGGAATGACATCAACAACAACCATCATGAAAAAGATGATGATGCTACTGAACAAATTGCAGCCTTTATAGTTGATCTCCGAATGGAAAGTCGATTTGAGGCTAAATTTGATGAGTAACACAAACTCATAAATGAATTCGCCAAAAGTGGTAAGAACATTAGATTGAAAATGAAAGAGAGGAGGATGTTAGCTCTATTCATTCGGCCAATGAAGAAAATCCATCACCAATAGATCAAAGGATTAAACAGTTAGAGCAGCTATTAAAAAGCTTTTAACTGTTTGGGAATCAATTTATAGACCCAACCCTTTACACACCGATGTGAAAAGGGAAATTGCCTTCCAAGTTTTTCCTTCCTGAAAACTTAAAATTCACAAGGCCTAGGCGACCCGTCCTCTTACTTAAGGAATTCTAGTAACATTATGAGCCTAAACAGTATAGACAATGCCCTCTTTCCTCAAGTATTCCTTCTCACTTTAAGGGATGGTTCCATCTTCCAGAGCCACAAATGATCAGCACTTAGGAAAACATAACCAAGAATTTGTATCACAATGTTTCTACAACACAGAGCTACATACCATACTCCTTGACCTGGAATTATTGAAAAAAGGAGAAAAAGAAAGTTTCCAAGACTTTTGAGCCTGTTGGAAGACAAAAGCTTCTTTGATGCTAAGTTGCCGCAGAGAAAGAACAAGTGCGCATGGTTGTTAGAAACCTATTGCCGAATTATCACCTACATCCATGGTTTCAACCTTTGAACACATTTGTACAACTGCATGATGCCGGGATGTTGGTGGAAGAGGAAATGTAAAAAGGCCCAAAGAATACCTATAAGGGTAATAAGAACTCTTTTAAAGATAAGAAGGCACCACAACCTCTAATGACTGACCAATAAATGAGGCCAATCCAGTATATCCTCGAGACCCTGCCGCCCCTATATGTTCTTTGCCTCACTTGGAATGAAGCCTTCAGAAGCCCTGAAAAGACTTGAAAGTCAAGGGCTCCTCAAAGCCATCGGGCCCACTTCTGATGTACTAGAGGGAAAAGGGGTGAGAGATATGACATTAATGCTTATTGTAAGTACTACTACGGGAAAGGGCATCCCATTGATCAATGGTCGACATTAAAATGCCATACAAGATCTGATAGACGATAGAACTCTATCCATCACAAATACAGCAAAGGCCAACAATCGAGCTAACCTATTGAGTTCCATGCTCATGGTCTTCGTCGTTGAAGAAGAAATTGACCCGTCTGTCCTTATTGGAGACGAAGTCAATGGAATATGGGGTGATGATCAAGAAGACACTTGGATGACTCCCCTCATCCTTATTAAAACCGCTCAGGTAAAATGGGATGAAAAAGAAGAAGTTCAACATCTTACTCACAATGGGAGACGCTATAAACCCCTACACTTGATTCAAAAAAGGGAACAACCGAGTCCAATCATAACATAAGAATTGTAAGAGGATCCCGTCCTCTCCATGTTAAAAAAGACTATGGCTAACATTACCATATAGAAGCTCCTAGTTTCCTTTATTAACCATCGAGAGGCCCTCTTGAGGGCTTTCATGAGGATGGAAGTCTCGGAGCAGACTACCCCTGGGTTCTTTACAACCAAAAAATCCCCTTCGATCATAACTTTTGACGATATAAGCCTCCTAACCGAAGGGATAAAACACAATAAGGCTCTATATCTTACCATAACTTACAAAAACATGTTCGTACCCATGACCTTAGTGGATAATGGTCACCGGTTAAGATATGCCCACTAAGAACAACAAAGAAATTGGCATAACTAAAACGAACATGACGCTTTCAACCCAAGGCTTACGAGCTTACGACAGCACTCATAGGACAGTCTTGGAGACTGTCGTCCTCAACATAGTAGTAGAAGAAGTATAAACGAAGGTAGCTTTCTAGGTTATAGACATTCAAGCTACTTTCAATCTCTTACTTGGCTGCCCATGGCTGCATGGGGAAAAGGCGGTACCCTCGACCCTTTATCAAAAAGAAAAGATGATAGCTAAACGGGTTGTGGTAACTATAAATGCCGATCCTATGATCACAACTACTAAAAAGAAAGCTTCCATCCTAGAAGTCGAGCATGATGACGATGACGTGGGCTTTGTAGCCGATGAATGTGCCATGATTGACTCAGAGGATGAAGTCCTATTCGACTTCGATCCCTTCTCAAACAAGAAGATCAATGTCATGATGAGGAATATAGGCTATCTGCCTAGAACCTGGCTAGGGAAAAGGTTAGGAATGCTCACTCCTCTTCCTAAGGTGAACCATTCGCCAGCCTTTTGGGTTTAGGCTATGAGCCTATTCCTTAAGAGCTTCATCTAAAGATTTAAGAGAAGAAGCATAAAAAGCATCTACAAGACAAAGGGATCTATTTATATGATATGGCACCTTACCTTCCAACCCTTAATGGAACTTTCATCAAGGAAGGAGAAGATGCACCCTACTATGAGCTCCCTGTACCAAAGTACATTGATCCCACACCTTGGGGAAGCCCTTCCGGGATTTTAAATCTTTTATGATTGCATTCTCCTAGAAGAAGAGGTGTACTTAACTAAAAACACCCAATCTAAAATAGATTGGACCTATGAGGCTAGCCAAGGTCACTTTAGGTTGCTATTCTGGGCAAAGAAAAAGAAGCATGAAGATTTGGAATGGGTTCGATCCCATAGAGATGATCATCGATGCCAATGAAGGAAGGCAGACTGTAATGATGTGGACCACCCACAATGGAAATAAACAGGTCAAGTTAATTATTGGAAAGATCGAGGGCCTTATTGCTAAGCCTAATAAATACTTTAGTTTTGAGCCAAAATCCTTTTCTATATACAGGGACAGTCTCCCCCTTCTCTTAATTCAATCTATGCTGAAACTGATGTGCTCATTCAAAATTTCACTAAAATGAGTCTTTCTGAGTATAGTTCTTATGTTTGCACTAATAGAGAATTTATCCCCTCAAAACGCTTAATGAATAATGAAAAAATTCATAATAAAACTGCTATCTTTGAAGAAATAAAAACAATAAATGTTGGAATTATCAAAGAATCAAAGGAGCTCAAATTGGGTTCATCCTTAACTCCTGAGGAAGAGGAGTAATTCACTCACCTCCTAAAAGAATTTAAGGATGTTTTCATATGGTCCTTCAAAGATATGCCCGGGATAGACCAAGAAATCACTGATCATACTATCCCATTATATCCAGAAGCGAAGCTTGTCAAGCAAAAACTTCGTCGAATGAAACCTGAATGGGCCTTAAAGAGAAAAGAGGAAGTATAAAAACAATTAGATGCAGGCTTCCTAAGGTGTCAAATTATCCTAAATGGGTAGTCAACATCATTTTGGTGCCCAAGAAAGATGGACAAGTTCGCATGTGTGTAGACTTCCGAGATTTGAATAAGGCAAATCCAAAGAATGACTTTCCTTTTCTTCATATCGACTTACTAGTAGACAACACAATAGGATATCACCTATTGTCATTCATGGACAGTTGTGTTGGATATAACCAATTGAAAATTGCCTAAGAACAAGAAAAAAACTACTTTTATCATGCAACGGTGCACGTTTTGCTAGAATGTAAAGCCTTTCAACCTAATAAACGCTGGGCCACTTATCAAAGAATGGCCTAAACTTTGATGCATGACGTGATGCATAAAGAGGTGGAAGTCTATGTAGATGACAAGATCGTCAAATCAAAGAGATGGGAAGGACATATCCTTGCTCTCAGGAAATTCTTCATAATACTATGAAAATACAACATGCGCTTAAACCCACATAAGTATACCTTCAGGGTCACTTTGGGAAATCTCTTAGGATATGTAGTCAGCTTGAGAGAAATCAAGACCGATCCACTAAGATTAAGGCCATCATCAAAATGCCGCCTCCCAAGACGGAAAAGTAAATTCGAGATTTTCTCAGATAGGTGCTATTCATTGGTCGTTTCATTTTAAAACTGACAATGACCTGTGTACCAATCCTTAAGAAATTAAGGAAACACTTCGCAGATAGAACGGGATGAGCCAAGTTAAAAGGCTTTTGACGCAATAAAAGAATATCTAGCATACTCACCAGTTCTAGGATCACCCAAGGAGGACCTACCGTTGCTTTATTTAACAACAACAAAAACTGCAATGGGTGCGATGCTAGCCCAAGAAAATGAAGGAAAGAAAATGCCATATATTGCTTGAGCAAGAAATTTCTCGATTATAAGGTTTGGTATACTCAGATCGAGAAGATGTGCCCAGCACTTGTATAAGCTACCAAGAAGTTGAGGCACTACATGATTAATAACAAAGTCAAGGTCATAGCTAAAGTGGATCCATTCCACATAAGAGGATTTCACAGTAGATGGTTATGCTCTTTGAATTCCATTTTGGAATTTCAAGCACAAAAATCCATAAAAGGAAAAGCAATGTCGGATATCCTGGCCAACTATCCCTTAAGCCAAGAGGAAGAAAATCACGATCTTCCTGATGAACATATCCTCCTACTGGAAGATAAAACTTGGCAAATGTATTTCAACAGTGCATCTAACCATAAAGGTTATAGGGTTGGCATCTTAAATGTGTCACCATAGGAATCGCATCTCTCGATCTCCACTAAGTTAGACTTCGGATTATAGGAATGCAAGTTGCTCGATCTCTGCAAATCAGAACTTTAAATGTGTATGGGGACTCGACCTTGAATATAAATCAAATCACTAGATGATGGAAAGAGAAAAGTGAGAATTTGGCACTTAAGCAAGCCCATTTAGAAAAAGTAACATCCCATTTTGATGTGTTAAGGTTCACTTCCCTCTCGAGGGAGGAAAACCAATTTGCAGATGCACTGGCCAAATTGGCACTCATGATTGCCATACCAGACGAAGAATCCTAAACGACTATTATAATCGATAGAAGAAGTGAGCCAACTTATTGCCTAGAAATAGAGTAGGATGAAGAAGCATCCTCATGACATACGTGCAGACTGAATTACTACCAAAAAGGGGAGTATCCTCCTGATTCTTCAAAATGAGCCCAAAGAGCACTTCGCCATTTAGCTTCACAATTTATGGAGGATAGTCACACAGTCTACAAGAAGACCACTTATGGTATTAACCTGCGATGCGTAAACATTGAGGAGGCAAAGCTCCTCATGGAGGAAATCCATGCGGGTGATTACGAAACCCACATGAATAGACATCTTCTGTTTAAGAAAGTACAAAGATAGGGCTACTATTGGACCACAATGACTGGACTATTTTCAGTTTGCTCGGAAGTGTGAAGAATGTCAAAAGTATGCCCCAATCCCGCACATGCCTCCATCACAACTATACACACTCTCTTCACCTTGGCTATTCTCTATGTGGGGAATTGACAACATAGGTAAAATCACACCTTAAGGGGACCAATGACCATGAATACATGCTGGTGGTCATTGATTATTTGACCAAAGTAGGTGGAAGTGGCATCATATGGCATCCTTACCTCTAAACAAGTTGTGCGTTTCATAAAAGCCAACATCATTTGTCATTATGGAGTGCCGCACAAACTAATAAGCGATCATGGGTCTCATTTCAAAGATGAGACCATGAAATTAAATGAGCGGTGCGACATACAACGTCGGCAGTTCACTACTTATAGACCGCAAACAAAGGAAGTTGTAAAAGCGGCCAATAAAAATATCAAAAACATTTTGAGTAAGATGACGGAAACTTAGAAAGACTGGCCAAATAAAATCCTATTCACTTTATGGAGATATCGGACAACTATGAGGTTGTCCATAGGAATAACACTGTTCTCTCTTGTATATGAAATGGATGCGGCACTCCTAAAGGAAATAAAAATTCCATCGTTGCGGGTCGCCCTCAAAGGGGAGTATCTGAAATTGATTGGATACAGGCCCGACACTAAGAATTAGTAGGCATTGATGCAAAAAGATTACAGGACCTGCATCATCTACCAAAAAACCAACAAAGGATGGAAGAACTTTCAACTTGAAAGTGCACCCCCGAAACATTAGGGTAGGAGATGTAGTGGTAAAGGCCATTCAGGTACTTGTTACAGATCCACGAGGGAAATTTAGGTCTTATTGGACTGGTCCCTACTATGTGAAAGAAATCCTCTCGGGAGGGGCTATAAAAGTAATGGATATAGACAGTTACAAATCCTTACAACTTACCAACCTAGACCAATTGAAGAAGTTCCACTTCTAAAAGAGTCAAAAAAGGAGTAAGTAAGTAGGTGGCACAAAAATTACTGCCGCTGCAGCCCAGCAGCATAAGAAAGTGTGCCACTAGAGCCTAGCGGCATAAACATTACAACCACTAGGGCCCACCACCAACATCTACAATACAGCCACTGGGGCCCAGCGGCATCTACAACCTACTGTTAGGTCCTTGCAGTGCCTAATAAACTGCAATTCTTCGAAAAAAAAATAGAGAGTTCATGCATTTAAAAAAAAGGATAAAGCATGACTCCTTAACCCTACTTAGTGTCCATCCAATCCAACATTACAAATAACCAAAAAAAAGAAAAAATCAATCAAGGATAGCAACAAACCAAAATGATGAATAAATAAAAAAAATGCACAAGAAGTATAATAATATAATTCATTCATTTCATTAAGCATAAGTTGCAAGGGGATAAATCAAAAATAAAAAAATAATTATTTAATATCCCAAAACTAAAGGGCTTATTACATTACCCAAGAACTAAAGGAAGGGTCATTCTCCCTTCTCTTTAGGGGTGGAATTAGATGCCTCTTCCTCATCCTTCCTCTTCCACTTCCACTCCATGCTTTTTAGGCGAGTAACCAGTTTCTTTTGGTGCTCTTACTTCCTCTTCTCTCTCGTAGCTGCTTGCCTAGTCCCTAGGACGCATTGGCCCAATCCAGGTAAGCCTTATCCACTCCTCAGCGGTTGACTTCCTAGGCATGCGAAGCTAAAAGGGTTGCCTTGACATGGCCTTACATGATGGGATGACCCTGAGAGAAATATAGGGGAGTGGGGGAGTGAGGGTATCGAAGTAAGGTGCCCTCTATCTT
>NCQU01090073.1:5006-16565 GCA_002740485.1 Pereskia humboldtii | reverse complement strand
GACCCGGTGGGTACCCGGCCCGTTGCCCACCCCTAGGGGGAAAGAAGGGGCTTGACACCGGTTGATTCACATGTTGGGCTGGCAAGGTTTTGGATTTTTATTTTTCTTTTTTTTCCTTTTTTTTTGCTGGGCTTGAAGCAAAAATGGGCCGAGCCAGAGTTGAGCCCAATCTGTTTATTTCAGCATTTTCTTGAAGTTTTGTGATTTTTTTTTCCCTTGCAAAGCTAACCAAAACCAAATAAATATCGAGCTATTTTTTTCCTTTTCTGTGGTTCCATTGTTAATAGATTGAACTGTCTGACTCTTATTGTTTGGGTCAGACCCAATTAATTGGCTCACAGAGATATTTTTTTTATTTATTTTTTCCGGTCGCTTGACTACTAGGCTACTAAAAAGAACAATAGTATGGACATTTAACAATTTGCAACTCTGGGGTACCACTATTTTACGGTAAAAATTTTCAAGGGACCATGCTTTCAGAATATATTTTTAGGTGCCTATTATTTTAGAGCAACTAATTTACAGGGGTCAATATTTTATGAGAAACTGTTTTTTAGGTTTTTCTTTCAAATTCGATCAATACTTTTTAGACTTTATATTTTTGATCCAGAATAGGGTTAAAAGTGCAAATACTCGAACTTTTTTGTAGTTTTTAGGAACATATGCTTGTTTTAATGTCTAAACTTCATATAACAATGTTATTAGTAGTAGTTATCATAATCTACTACTTATATCATAAATATTATATTTTCTATGGTTATAGGTCCACCATGCTTAGCAACATGATAAAGCTTAATCAGAGAGTTTTGATCGTTACCCGAGTTTAGTCAGTGTTGGACCCTGGCATTTTTCTAACTTCTAATTTACAGAGATTGTTAATCTCAACCACACATTCCTTAGATCAGGTACAACATAGATCCGTTTTGTTTTCCTACCTTAGGCTGTAGTCACTAATCAAGTTTTTATATTTTTACAGATAGTGGAGCTTTAATCAAGAAATTATAATATTTAAAACATAAGGTTTGATTGAATAACGTTCTCTACTGGAAAACTTTTTTTATTGAAAGCTTAAAAGTGAAAATATTACAATGCAAATATTTGAAGAGGGACTAAAACAACTAAAATAATCAAAGATGCTTGCTCATAGAGAAATGGAGAAACCCAACTTCTCTTTGCTCAAGTATGCTCAAATGACCATGTCCTTTTACAACACTCCGCTTCTCCTTTTATAGAGGAGATAGAATACATAAGATACCCTAATGACTATAGTATGCACATTGTTGTAGGATACTCTTACATGACTACAGCAGACTGCATTATTATACTAACTTGACATTCTGACAAGATAATACATAATGGTGCAACAACTTTTTTAGATCATTGAATGCTGACAAGACTAGTCGTCTATATTAAGATTCTGCATGCCTTCATCTCCAATAATATCTTCAAGTCCATCATTATCTGGATAATAATCAAAATCCTCATTAGTTCGAGATGCTCTGGATCCCATTTTTCAAATAAATCATGTAGATATCTTTTTTCTTTTTCTGATAAGAATTTTTCAGACCCAACATCAATGAGATAGTCGAAAACATCTTCTGAGATAGCTCCTTCCACCTTCATATGCTTGCTGAAATCTCTATGATAAACGAAAGTAGTGTTCCCACAGTGCATTAGTATCTTTCCTTGTTCAATCAATGGCCATATTTGATGATAAATGTTGTAAAAACCAATGTCCCTTGCTAAAGTAGGATCACTGACTATTTCTTGTCGCTCAGGAAACCATTCTTATCATTGATCATTAGGGTCATTTAGAACAATAAATTGATTAAGAAAATAAGCTGGTTTAGCGTTTCCATTTTCATATTCAATCAATACGCAATGTACCTCAATATGTAGACTTCTATTTTCAGGGGCTCTTGTTGGACTATAAGGAGAGGTGCAAATCCAATAGATTCTTTTAAACATACACTTTAATTTGAAGCCTAGTTAGTTAAACTTGAAACGAATGGATACTCTGGATCAGGAATTTCTATGAGATAAGCTACCATTTCATATTCCCAGGCTTTTATGATAGGATCATCTAGAGGGATTGAATTTTTTGGGAATCTACATCATCAACCCCAGATCTATCTGGGAAGAAGACCATAGTACTCTATAATTCCCAAATATCATAGGAATAATAGTTGTAGTAGTCGATGCAAGTGCTAGTCGTTGAACCATTTTTCTTAGACATAAGCACTTATTTTTGCTTGAATATCATAAGGACATCTCATCTGTAATTCTAAAGGTTGAGTCTTTGCGTTGTTAGATAGTCAGAAGACAACAACTGAAAGCATGACCTACTTTTTATATGAAATTTCAAAATATCTATAAGAATTCTACTAGAAGGAAAGACCCATTCTAGCAATAATGGCATTTTATTTTGGATTTCTTCCTTTTCCAGCAGAAGTTCTGCTTTGATGATCACCACTAGCAAGCTCACGATTTAAACTATCTGCCAAAGAATTCTTCGATCCCTGTATATGTTCAATAGAGAAAGAAAGCTGGTTAAACCATAATTGCCAATGCAGGAGTCGCCCTTATGCTTGCATATTTGATAAATTCTTTTTCATAAAATAAAGTATTCCTTTGCAATTAATTCGAATAAGAAAAGATTTTGGGGCTAAAAAGATTAAGAACTTTTCAATTCCCCTTATGATTGGAAGGATTTCTTTTTCCATCGTAGGATAGTTGCATTATGCTTTATTAAAACTTCCACTTCAGTATTTGCAGAGTTTTTCTCCTTCTTTGATTTTGAGTACTATACTTCTGTGCTTATTGCTGGCATCTATCTCAAGAATCAAATCATGTTCTTTATTAGGCAAGTTAAGAATAGGATGGTTTTTGCACATCTTTTTGAAAGCTTAGAACAATCTTTGAATCACTAGGGGTCTATGTCTACCTTACTTCTTCTTGAGTTTCTGCTGCAACAGCTTTCTCAATTTAGCTAAATCTTTAATGAAATATGATGTATAGGAGAGACATCCAAGAAACCTTTCTAGTTGCTTCCTATCTTTAATGTTCTCAGGAAAATTTTCTATTTTTCTAAAATATGCTTTTGTAGAATGATTTGTCCAACTTTTATTTCTGAGCCTAAAAACTCTATTTCTTGTTTAGCATAAATGCACTTGTTCTTACCAAGGATAATACCATGATCAATGCATCTTTGAATGACAGTTAGGACATCATCTTTGTGTTGTTCTATGGTCTTAGAAAAGATAAGAAGATCATCGATGTAAACTAGACAACAATGATTGAGATCTTTGAAGATTTTATCCATTCTTCTTTGGAATATTTGAGGCGTATTTTTAAGACTAAATGACATCCCTATCCACTCATAATGTCCTTGAGGGGCACTAAAAGCGATTAAAGGAATACTTTCTTTATCTATTTTTATATGCCAGTATATGCTTGTGCAGTCCATTTTCGAGAACCAAGAGGCTCTTTAATTCTATTGAAAAGAACTATTTTATTTGGAATATAATAACCATCGAAGACAATATTATCATTAAGCTTTTTGTAATTCATACCATTCTAGCTTTTCCCCTTTTTTTCAGCACGCTTTCTCACCATGAATGCAGGACTAGTGTGAGGATTTTTACTATTCCTAATTAGCCCTTTATTTGAAAGCTCTTTGATTTGTTTCTCAAATTCTTGGATATTCTGGTGTTTATACACCATTTGTTTAACAAGCAATTTTCGCAAATGTCCTATCTTTGTCCCAAAACTTTAAAGGATTATCAGAGTACAGTTCTTTGCATAATTCTTCTTGTTTGTTTAACAATCTGCTCTTTAATAGATAACTCAAGTAGTGAAATTATTATTGCTACTTTAAGTTGTGCAGGGATTACCTTCTCACCACATTGGCTGCGTATAAACTCAATCTTCTGATAAGTATATGCCCTGTTTAATTTATCAATGGGAACCAAATGACGACTTATTAGGAATATGATTTGGCTTATGGTCTGTGTGCATAGAGAATATAAGCTTTGAAAATTATTCTCCTCACTCCACACTTTTCACGCTTATTAGCCAGTACTACAATTTCCTCAAATTAGATTACCATGTGCACTTTCTTTGGAGAAGCAACACATTATAATTAGTGGGCAAGCTCAAGACATGAATTTCGAAGGAGTTATCTTTGAGGTGGACTATAGTGAAGTATATCTACAACAGTTGGGAGATGTCATCTACAGAATTGGCTAACTTTATATACTTCGTACTTGATTTCAGTCCTATCAAATGATTTTTATTCCTTTGATGTGTAATGCTTTTAGAAGGTATTACGTATCAGATCACAATATGGGAAAAATAGAGTCAAAATCCATTTGCCCTATAATTGTTGCATCCTAGTTATTGAACACAGTTAGGGCCTTTAGACAAGCCATTTACATTCAGAAGCAAAACAAAGCTTATAAAGAAGTGTAACCTAGTAAGTCATCAAACCTCAGCGAATGTCTGAACAATTTGGTCGCATTGAATCTGAAGAGAGATATTCTCTTTAGTAAGTAATTTTCCAATTCTATTGTCCTCTTTAACTTGTATTTTATTCTTATTTTATTATGTTATAATACTAATAAATCACTTGTGTACCTGCAAAACATGGATCCATGTCTTATTTTTGGCATTTACATGTTGGTCCTAGGTAAGCTCTAGCTGTGTGTTCATGGCCTGGGATGTCTCCTGGCATCAATGTTGTTGATTTTGGTGATGAACCATCTCTTCGATAATTTGCTAGTGTGATTGACTATGCTATTCTTATTGTATCAAATATTGATTGTTCATAATCAGGCTAGTTTGCATGATAATGTTATAAATGTTTGTTTTTGTTCCATTTTTTTTAATGGTGCTGCTCGACCTCTTTAGGATTCCTACGTCCTGACTTTATATTCACTTGTTGTAGCCACATTGTTCTCTTATCTCTGATGTGCATTGTTCTGATGAGATGCCTAAATGCATGTCTCAATGTATATTGCCTAAATTCTTGTCTGTATATGCTGGTATGCTAGCTGCAAGTAAATTGTCAATTCACTTATATGGGAATGCTAGTTTCTAATTCAGAACAACAATATTCTCTACCTACCACTGTCTAGGTTTACTTTCGTCAAGATGGCTGCTATGACAAGGAGCTATCAGGACCTAGAGATGTTGTGTATTTAGACGGTATGGTATCATGCAACAAGATTAGGGGTGTTAATGCTGTAGGCAGATTGGTTGTGTTTTGCAACTAGTTTGATTACTTGCTCAGTCTCATTTCATTTTGTGCTACTTTGAAATCTTGGTATTATACTCTTAGAGGGATTCCTTGATTTACTTTTGATTGTAAATTTGTTATCTTGGTATTTATTCTGATTCTTCCCCTACCTCCTCCAAGCCTGTGGAGAGTGGATCGCATGCAAAATGTTGTGGCAGCTAGACTTCTTATGTGGACTATGATGGAGTACTTATCTAGTTTGATTTAGATGTGTGGTAGATTTGTGTTTTGATTAAGAAGATTTGTGCTCCTACATATTTTGTGTTTAAATGGAGAATCAAAGTCACTAGTCTACTCAGCTTGGAGCTCTCGGGGCAGATGGAGATAGAGCAAGAGAGAGACAAAGAAAAGTGAATGAGGCAGCTGTTGATTATCCTACAAGGTAAGACATAAGCACTTGCCTAGACTTCTCTTCATGCACTTGGCAACACATAAACCAATTTGCCATATCCCAAACCACCAGCTCTCCTCCGTAGAGAGGGGAGATAATCAGATAAAGTAACGAGGCATTAATACATGAAAGACCTTGAACAACCTATAATAATTGGCTTATGACTCAACCAATCCTGCATGCATCCCCACGACAGACAACAACATTGTACATAGAAGAATACAGGGTGTCTTATGTCTCAGAAACAAAACATAGATATAATAATGCAGCATAAGATTGAGAAATACGTATGCGTGGATTAAGGAGAGGAAGGGGGAATTCACTATACAATTAGCCTATAAGGCCTACAGGGAGACAAGGGCGTGATAGTACTTTGAGGATAATCTAGAGAGGCCCATTGACAGAGAGATTACCAATGTTCCTGTGTAGGATTTACATGTACTTGTTGCCAACAAAGGGTAGGTCGCAGCAGGTGTTGGGGAGGTTGCCAGGCTCATTTTTTTGAAGTTTTCCCTTTTCAGCTATTCAATGTGTCTGGTTTAGCTCTGCAATGGGTCTATGTATTGAAGAGTTAGAGTCATGGATGTGCAGGATTAAGTGAGGTTTGATTAAGGGATCAGAGGCTTCCACCTATGGTGGAAAAATTGATGGATGAATTTTTTTTATCTATGCTGTATGCTCAATGGATTAGATTTGAGCAATGCATAATAGAGCTCGAATTGTGAGATGAAGTTAATGTGAATTGATATTGCCGAACTGTGGTGTCTTCTACTATATCCACAATGGATATGACAATGGAAGGAAGAACATAGGATACAACTGGCCAGAGATGCTTTCATCTGCAAATTAAGTAGCGCAATTACCAATTGTTTTTGAAAGTTTAAGTTCGAGTTTTAAGGATGGCAGTGGGGTAGTAGCCTTTGCGGAAAGGGATTGCAAATTTGCAATGCAAAAGTCTCGGATGCAGGGGGTGGGAGGATTGAAGCAGCATAGGTGATAATGGCTGAGGCATATGCTGCCCTCAAATGTGTGACTATAATAGTGGAAAAGGTCCTGAGGCCTTTGGTTATTGAGGGCAATAACAATCAGGCATATGCTGTGCTCATGGGATTGGACAATTGCTAACTAGAGATGGAAGTGCATCTGAAGCAAGCCTGGCAAAAAATCCTCACTAGTTACTCGATTAAATATGTGTTGCAGGTTATATTCAGCCTTTGCACAACCTCCCCTCCGAAAAAACATTAAAAAAACTAAGTCGAGCCAAAAAACCATACTCTGACACCTATATTTGATTTTCCCACTAATAACTAACCATACATATTCAAGTACTCAGCAACAAATTTATACCTGAGTTGCATGATCCAAAAAGAAAGTCCACCTATTCTGGATCATAATTTTCAACCAACAATAAACAGCCACTTGGAATAGCCATGGGCAGAGCCAACAATTGACAACCAACACGAACATAATAGCACTAGTGCACCATTGCATGTCATTACAGCTGATAATGTCACAGAATAACACAACTAGCTTGGTAGTATACTGTCTTACTATTTGAGAAGCCTTTTTACATTGATTTAGAATTGTTTGTTAACTTTATCATTCCCACTTCTGAGAGTGCCATCAGTGGAAAAAGACAATATTTGAAAGAGTTTGCCCCTTTTTCTGTGCATAACTAATCCAGACATGCCTTTTGCCTTCAGACCTTCACATCTGCTCCCCAATTTTTAGTTCTTACTCTTTTGAGCTCCTGGTAGTGCTAATCTTAAATAAGATTTCAAGTCAAATTCATCTTCGCATGTAATGTGCCGATGTGCCTTTCATGACCGAAGAGTTACAATTTCAGAGTCAACATCACTAGCAGTCTAGCACTAAGGTGTTAACTAGTGGAATCTTGGGCATGAGCTGTAATCATGGATAAATTTCATCATGAGTAGATCAAGTGGAGCACTTGAGTTCATTTTACGGAAGTAAAGTAGAGGTGCTGTACGACATGCCCCATTCAGTATCCATGGTTTTCCCTGTGAAGCATAAGCTAATCATGGCTGAGCAATCTACACTTTCTTATGTACTGTTCGCTATGAAACGATGAAGCCTAGTGTGATTTTTTTGGTTCTTACAAAATATTAATCAACAAATTCATAACAAATTCCCTGAGAAGAAAACGGTAGAGTAGAATGCATATTGGATGAAATACTTATCAAAGTGTAGCTATTTTCATGATAACACGGTTTTATTAGAAGACAATCCAAGTGGTCTTCTTAATAAGCATTAAGAGAACAACCTAAGGAAATCCTTAATGTGTCTGTTAGCTGAAGAAAGACCTCTAAATATTGTGTATCTATTCTTGACAGTTATTTGCAAAAAGCTCTCTGAGTTTGACAATCAATCATCAGAATCAATTTGTTACTCAACTCATCAATTTGCCTATACGATTTACCTGGTTAAGGCATAAATAATAACCCAGGTTGCTGTAGAAAAGGAATGGTAAAATTCATGACTTCAAAAGAAAATATCTCAGGATAAGAGTGCCAACCAAAAGCGCAAAACATTATTGGTATTGAAGTATAAACTCAGACAACAAATCATGATTGGTCTTGTTGTGCTACCGTACATTTCTCTTTTTCATCAGTCAGTGCAATAGAATGTTAACGTGTTGAGAGGCCATTGGGAATGTTGACAATTGTTGGGAAAATTTTGCCAATTTTTCTAGCATTAAGTTATACCCGCCTCTGCTAACTGATCTTTTCCTTTGTAATAAAACACCAATTCATTTAAGATCAGAAAAAAGCTCAGCCAGGCACACCGGAACCGTATATGAACTATTTGCGATGAGGTGCGCGGAGACCTCCAACTATCTTCTCATACGCATTAACTTACTGTTGGGATTGATAAAAATAAAAAAGGAAAAATAAAATAAAACTCAAAAAAAAAAAATGAAGTCAAAAGCACCTGACATGCTAGTTGGTGCTTTGAGAATTTTGTTGCCAAGGTAGTCACACAAACATTAATAGGCCAGTGGATGGATTTGGGAATCATGGCCATTAATGATTAGTCTTTGAAAGTCAAGAGCTTAGACTTTTGGAAACTAATGCATGGCAGAACCTTTGGCAACAAAGTCATCAGTTTTCTCTATAAATAAGATGGGCAAGCTGATGGAAATATAGTGAAGTAAGACTACACAAGACACCACCGGGGAAAATACCAAGAGGGAGCTTGGTGAGAGTGGGTGAGTGTAGGGAGCAACTGGTAATTAGTTGCTGGGAAAACACATCCGGGATAATGATGTGGGAAGTGTCTGTTTATAAGTGTCTGGTAATTAGCACTTGTAAACAGCAGAGTTGTTTGTATATTGTCCTGAAATAGTGGATATATAATTTTTCTCTCAAATTCCTTTGTGTCAGTTTTTATTTATTTTATCACATTCTTGATAATTTTTGGATCTTACATGCTTAAAACCCAACAGTGGTATGAGAGTGAGGTTGCGCTGGAAAGGAGGGTTTGTAAGCGGTAAGAGGAGAAAATTGTTGTAAAAGAACGTGGGATGGCATCAGTAAAAGGCTCGAACATTTCAATCGAACCTTTTGATGGCCGTGGCGATTTCACCTTGTGGGAACAAAGGGTGAAAAGTTTACTGACCTAGGAAGGGACAATCAAGGCCTTGAAGGTGAATACTCATAGGACCACGAAGATGACAGAGGATGAGTGGGTGGCACTTAGGGAAAAAGACAAGCCAGAGAAGATGTCAAAGGAGGAGTGGGAAGATTCTAAAGACATGGCAACAAGTACAATCTTGTTATATCTTGCAAATAATACTCTCCGGGAGGTTCTTGGCTTGATAGACCCGGTAGATGTATGGGACAAGTTGGAGTGCCGGTACAAGTCCAAATCGTTGACAAGTAGGTTGTACTTGAAGAAACGATTATTTGGTCTCCAAATGGCGGAACAAGCGGACTTCAATCAGGACTTCAATCAACATCTAGATGAGTTCAACAAGATAACGACGGAGTTGGATTATCTGGAGATAAAGATTGAAGAGGAAGACAAAGCTTTGCTTTTGTTGGCTTCATTGCCTTTATCTTTTGATAATATCGCGACTAATCATTTGTTCGGAAAAGAGACCTCGAGATTGATGAGGTGGTTGCCACCTTGTTAATGAATGAGACTCGGCGGGGCAACAACAGATTCTCAAATGATGGTTAGGTAGCCGTGGATACAAAAGAGTCTAGTCAGGAACAAGGACGGTCAAGAGAGAAGAAGGAAGGGTCCTAACATTCAAGATCAAGTGGTTGGAAGTTCAGGTGCTACTGCTGCGATGAAGAAGGTCATATGAAGAAGGATTGTCCAAAGCTCAAGAAGGACTTGAGAGATAAGAAGCCATCAGTAGTGGGAGTTACAGAAGGTTCGAACCTATTTGATGGAGGTGACATATTTCTGGCAACTACTGAAAGTCCAGGAAAGTCATAATGGATCTTAGATTCTAGTTGTTCGTTTCACATGTGTTCAGTTAGAGAACACTTTGATACATATCAACCATGTGAAAAAGGCACTGTCAAGATGGCAAACGGTACACAAAGCCGGGTTGCGGGGGTAGGAATAGTATGGATTTGCATGTTTGATGGGGTTGTGCGGACAGTAACTGGGGTTCGACATGTGCCAGATCTAAAAAGAAATCTGATTTCTTTGGGGACTTTGGATGCGAGAGGCTACCGGTATTCATCTCAAGGTAGAGCTTTGAAGGTCTCTAGAGGAGCTATGGTAGTCCTAAAAGGAGAAATGTCTAGAGGGTTGCACAGACTTTGTAGGGAATGTACAGACAGGTGGAGCTGCAGGGAGAGCTTCCACAAGTGACTCAAGCGGAAGATATGTAGCAAGGAGGAAACAGGTGATGTTTGCTTCTTTGGTTGAAGGTGGCGGTGACTTAGGCGGATCGAGCTAGGTGGAGCCATCGATGTTTGATTTTTATCAAGGTGGAGATTGTTGGGATTGATTGATAAAAATCAAAAAAGGAAAAATAAAATAAAAGTTAAAAAAAAGAAGTCAAAAGCACCTGCCATGCTAGTTGGTGCTTTGACAATTTTGTAGCCAAGGTATTCAAACAAACATTAATAGGCTGGTGGATGGATTTGGGAATCATGGCCACTAATGGTTAGTCTTTGAAAGTCAAGAGCTTAGAGTTTTGGAAGCTAATGCATGGCAGAACCTTTGGCAACAAAGTCATTAGTTTTCTCTATAAATGAGATGGGCAAGCTGATAGGAAATATAGTGAAGTAAGACTACACAAAGACACCACCGGGGAAAATACCAAGAGGGAGCTTGGTGAGAGTGGGTGAGTATAGGGAGCAACTGGTAACTAGTTGATGGAAAAACACATCCTGGTTAAGGGTGTGGGAAGGGTCCGTTTATAAGTGTCCGGTAATTAGCACTTGTAAACAGGGAGAGTTGTTTGTATATTGTCCTGAAATAGTAGAAATATAATTTTTCTCTCAAATTTCTGTGTCAGTTCTTATTTATTTTATCGCATTCTTGATAATTTTTGGATCTTACGCGCTTAAAATCCAACTCTTATCCAGTATTCCACCAGCTCAGGAGATTACAGAAGCCCATTGCCCAACCGGCCCGTTTGTTAGCAACATGTTCCACTTTCTCTCACCAATCATAAGTGGGCCGCTCCATCTTTTTTCCCTCACATGAATTTTTACTGTCTAGGGCTAGTAGAATTTTGGCTGTAGGTTAATTTGGATCTGAATAAATTGAACTTGGATACGAATTTCGTATCTGGTCCCTATCTAGTCCAGATGACTAATGCAAACTTAAATGTTCAATGTTTGGACCCAATTATTTAAAAACTTGGATTTGTGATAGGATTTTT
>NCQU01087796.1:6699-18064 GCA_002740485.1 Pereskia humboldtii | reverse complement strand
TGGGTATTTTACCTTGAGAAAAATAACAACAATTGATAGGGAAGTTGATGGGGCATGTCCAAGGTGACCCGATGGTGGAGGTGGCTGGCCGGCTGGCCGACGGCGGCGGGCAGCAGCAGCCGGCTGAAGCAACAGTAACGGCAACAACAGAATGAAGGAATAGGGGAAGCACGCAGAAGAGGAATGGAAGAAGATGATGTGAACTTGTCTACTTTACTTTTTCTCTCTCTTCTTTTATTCATCGTTTTATTTTTTTGTTTAATGCACCAGATTTTTTTTTTTTGGGACGTAGGTTCCAGGTTTCTTTTTGGGTTTTAAAGAATGTTATTATTATTATTATTATTATTATTATTATTATTATTATTATTATTATTATTATTATTATTGTTATTATTATTATTATTGTTGTTGTTATCTCATAATGTTTATGGAAAGAAAAATTTATAGGTATAGCTTTGACTAATTTGGGCAATCATCATACCTCAAACTTTTGTTATTTTTATATGGGTTATACTTTATATATCTTTTTATAAATTTATACGCTTTACACCAACCTAATGCCTTAGTGTTTTTTTTTTTTTGTGTCTCTATCTTCTTTTTTTTTTTCACTACATCAACCATTACAGAAATTACTTTTGAGGCTAATACTGTCATCCTGCCCTGCAACATGTAAAAAAAAATAAATTCGAATAGATAATGAAATGCGCTCGCCTAGTTCAGTTAAGTTTGATTAATTAGAAATAATTAAAGCAGATTACGTTTGGACTATTACAGTCTTTCCCCCTTAAAATAAGTTTCGTCCTCGAAACTTGAAATTTTGAAAAATTTGATTCTGACAATTGAACATCCTGACTTTTTTTTCCGGCATGGCCATCGATCTCTACTATGACTTGTAGTGCTGTACACATTAGAATGTGTCTCATTTGAGAATGAACTTACTTAAACGTCATACTTAAATCATTGAGTTCCCCCACTTTACACAAGGTCTAAGGTAGTCCACCTTCCTCAGTTCAATGCCTATATGTTCTACTAGTTGTGCATAATATTCATTTACAGGTCTCCAACGGTGTTGTATTTAGTCAGCAGTTTTATTTCCTTACACCCGCATAGTTGTTCATTTGACCTTAGTGCCGAAACCTCTCGCCAAAGTGTCGAAGGAGGGAAATTTGAGTGAAAGGGTGGGAATGTGCTCCTGATAAGCCCAATCCTATATGCGTAAATTGAGAATACCCCTGAGAAAGTTAATTTTAGTTCCCTTAACAATATGTAACCTTTGTATGTCCTATATCTTCGAGGAAGATCTAGACCTTGATCCATTTCAATGATGACCTTGTTTATCTAAGACCCTCCTTATTTGAACTATCTTATAGCCGCTTGGCAACCAGTAGACAAACATATCTCCATAGCTTGTTGTAGTTATACTGGCTTCTCTTTGGTTAAGTATATCGTAAGATCCATACCTTATTTGTGCCTCCTACGTTTTAAAAAGAGTTCCAAATACACGCACAATGTTCTCGGCTGTGCTTTTGGAAGCAATCAGTATAGGTTCAATGAGCTTATTACACTCACTAAACTCTAAATCAATATGGGAAGGGAAAAAATATACAGGTGAGAACTAAGGAAATACTGAAAGGTGGTAGAGCTTCATATTGGTTTAGAAATAAAACGTTTCTAAATGTCCCACAAGCTCAAGTTTAATCTTAAACCTTAAATCACCTCCATGATAAGTCTGTTTGCGGCACAACTTTTAATTTTTTTTTCCACCCCTTGACCACTTGCTAATATAGGTTATTCAGCACATACAACTATTTCCCATATATGTTGCATCCTCTGTACTCATAGAACACATGGCCACATCTTTCCTTTATGCCAGTGTCAATTCGCAGTTTATAAGGGTTCCCAAGAATATACCAAAGGTGTAATTTATAACTCTTCCAACTCAAAGGTGTTTCATCATTAACTAAACTACAACATGGCAATTGTAATACTATTAAGATACTAGGGAGATCTAGAAGTACTAAGCTATTTGGCCTCTATTCAATTCTTTTCGATTCTATATAACAGCTCTTGTTTTCAATATGGCACCACAAGGTCAACTAAATGATGTGCTATAAGAATAAGGTAGGACCACGAAAAAAAAAAAAGATCATTCATTATCCTTAGGAAAGTAACATTTGGACAAATTTTATTTGTCATAGCTGAAATAAATTAATAGACAGAGTATTTGAGAGTTATAGGATGAAAAAGCCTAATAGAAAACCAATATTAATAAGATAGTGTTAATTAACGAGAAATTAGGTGAGCAATAAGTGAGTAATTCGATCAACAGTGCCAACAAAATAAATCAATGTAAGGCGATAACAAGGTAGGTAGTAGCCGCAAAGGAGAGATTATCGAGGATATATAATATTTGCTATAGTTCTTCTAGAAACAAAGAATTTGAAGGTGAGTGGAAAGATGGTTAATCGATGCATCCAAATTTTAAATATAAGAGACACATAAATAGGAGTGTTTTAGTAGTAAAACAAATAACAAAGATGGGTCATTAATGCCTTTTCAATAAGGTTAAGAATTGATAGCTAAAAGGTGCATTGAACATGATCACTTAAGGGAACTAGAGCTGATTATAACAGTAGTATGGGACAAGGGAATAAGAATGTTACACTGCATGAGATTCCATTGCTAACAGTTTGAACTATAAAACAAGAAAATCAAATAATTGATTGGGATATAAATCATATCAGCATTCAAGATACACAATTGAAAAGTTAAAACATGAGCAAAGTATTGATCTTTTCAAGTGGACTTCTGTAAAATATAGAGGCAGATGATTATAGAATTGCAAAAGGATAAGGACCACAAAATTTTCAAATGATCACTTAGAATCGTCTGACAATCATGAGTATAACTTGAAAAGTATCATGAGTACTCTTAAGACAAATTTGTACAGTTGCAAGATTCGAGGAATCAAACAAAAAACTAAGTAGAATGGATCAATATGCAAGTGGCGCTCCCACGCATTAGTCAGGCAACCATCACAAGTACATTTGGTGGGAAACTTTCAAGATTTGAAAGAAAAGAATTGTGGTCTTAATAAAAAGGAAACTATTAATCTCAGTCCTTGCAGACTATTTATGCGCGCTGAATTGGTTAAGTAGGAGATTTCTACGTCTGATCTGCAATGGGAACAAAAGGATTCTAATGATAAATTTGGATAGGGATAGCTTCTAGGTAAAAGCTGCCTTGGTAAAAATTGGACAACTTCGCTTGGCAAATGAATTTGGCATCATACATTAAAACAATCAATTGCTTATTTAGATCAATACGAGTAGGAGTGCAATTGCCATTCAAATGAGGTATTGAAAAGAAAGAGCTTTGAATAAATGGAGCAAAATAGGACTGCTAGCAAAGGACGCTTTTTAATGAAATAAGGAAGGATATTCATTTGATCAAGAGGTTGTAAAGACCTAAAGTTTGTTTCAATATCCATTGACAGCAAAAAGGAATGTGTCCCATCACACTAGTACAATTCAAAAGAACATGTTATGTTACAAGAAAAAAGGGGAGTACACTTTTGGTTTTAGTTTGAAAGACTCTCGGGTATGAAACAAGAAAAGTAAATAATGTATATGACAAATTAATCTCAACGGTGAAGTTTACATATATTACTCAAACAAAACTTCATAAGAAGTGTCAAGCACAATAGTATCATTATGAAGAAAGGGTTTTGACAAAGAAAGCCATGACTGCTGATCAAGTCAAGTGTTTGCTATTAATTCAAAATAATTGAAATAGCAAAGAGAGTTCAACTAATGATAAGTCTGATGAGTGTAACTTTTCAATAAAGGTCAGTCAGAAAGTAGGTTCAACGGAATATTGTTGAATGAGACTAAGACAATGAAAATAGGGAATTTAAGCATTGATAACAATGAGTAATAATAATCATCGTGAAAGTCAATCAAAAATAAGAGGGGAACATTTCAATCTTATGGAATAAATACCCACAAAATGGTACCCAAATGATATTGTTGGGGGAATGACAATAACTTCTGTTGAAAAGGAGAAACAAGGCTGATTATAAGTAGAAACTCTATTCTGAATAGGAGAGATCATTACTACTCAAGGAAATTTAGGAATTCGTGTAAACTAACGAGAAATACATATTTTGGTAAATATCCAGTTAACAGGAAATAGAAAAGTGTTTAATCATCGTGAGATTGAACGAAGTGTACGAGAGCATTATAGAAAAGAGTTTAACATTGAGTTGCAAGGTGTAGTTATAAGACTTGTAGGTAAATGCAAAGGTTGATGGATTTAGGATTTGCATAAATTTAACTTATGTAGGAAAAGGTAGCCCACTTTTAGCAACTATGCAAAAATGTCAATCTTACTTTTTGTACATAATATAGTATTTATCGTTTCAAGGGTAAGCTTTGATGAAATTACCTCCCACATGATATCTAGATCCTACTAGGCCTAACAAACATGATTCCTTTACAATTTACACATTGCTCAAATACGAAAATATGCAAGAAGCCTTGCTCAGCTCATGTCGTCATGCATTAATACTAAAATCCCTAGGTTTCAATCCCCAATCATAAGGATTTTGCAATATTTCTTTGAGCAATCTTCCACCTACGATTAGGATATACCTTGTACAACCTCAAAACATAAATTACGACTTCTTCCTTGGCTTTGTTCTCTTGCAAAAGTAAACTCATAGATACTTCAAACTTCAATAACCTTTTTGATTTGATTTTTCTTTTCTTCTCTCTTTTATTTAAAAAAAAAGTCTCCAACAGTTAATTATACTCAATTTACAATATATTCTTTAATCCTCGTTCCATACAATATTGTTGTATCCATTAGACAACCATTAGTTGATACCATCAAAGGAACACCACAGCTTCCACTACTAAAATGTTTGACCTTCAGATTGTATTATGATCAAGCTATGAACTAACTTCTTCTGACCCAAGATTTAACTCAAGCATGATGTTTGCTCCAATGCAACAAAGTAAGTGCAATTGCCCAGTTTCGCATCCTTACCGAATTTTCTTCTCTTTTATTTCCATAACTTGCAGAACCCGTTCATCTCACCTCTTAATGAGAATCTTTACATCTCTCGAGATTCATAATACTATTTCAACCAATATGCCCAAAATCAAAACACCCGAAGATAAGTCATAAAATTTCCAATCAATCTCCTCATTAACCATATAACTGTAGAACACTTTATTTGTAATAATTATATACTCTCTTACTCAATAATGACACATATAGGATCGGATATTCTGAAAGCAACCAGTCCCCCCAACAAGTAACCAATAACTCCCACTTCTTTGCATGACATCTAACATCTGAGCATGTCCTTTGATCCAAAAATACATATCAACCACATATTGTTGATGATCCTTAGGATGCTACATTCGCATTGAAACGATATTACTAGCGACATAAGTAGTTTGCTCTTTCTTATATATCACCAAATCTCCCATTAGATTTTTCCAAATATGACATGACTATATGATATATGTGTTAAATATGAGGGCATATTATATATGTGCCTAGCTTACACTGCAACTGATAAAAAGATAATGAAGATAAAACAAGGGGTATAATATTCAATACTTATAAGTAAGCACCCAATGAGGCTAAGCATAATTAATTAGCTTCCTATAGCTCACAGTGATTCTGAACTGGCTCTGATACCACAACTGTAACGCCCCAACTCCTAATCACCTCCTTAACCCTAACTAACTAACCATTTGTGATTAGTGCAGTGGAAGACTCGGGTCAGAGCGTTACTGCCATCCTAAGAACGGATAAGGCTAGGTGATATAGACTAATGGATAATAATGCTGCTCAAAAGTTCTTACTCAATCCTCAAGGCTAATTTTCTAATTACTCTTAAAATGAATACACTAATTTAGAGTCTGAGACGTGAATGTGTACATTCTTAGCTGGATGTAGTGAAACAACCTAATACTCAACTAGTCAAAACCTCGGTAGACTATTGCCGTGAGCTTTCTAGACCTCTTAGCCAGGGTTTTATGATGCCATTGTAGGCTGGTGGAGGGTAGCCTCCTACAGATTACCTGAAACACAGAAAACACAAAAACATGGAAAAGTAAGCTGAAACTCAATACGTTTAACCCTATATAGTAAAATTCAAAAACCGTTCTTAGGATGGCAGTAACGCTCTAACCCGAGTCTTCCGCTGCACTAATCACAAGTGGTTAGTTAGTTAGGATTAAGGAGGTGATTAGGAGTTTGGACATTACAACAACCAAACCAAGCAAACCCTCAAATCCTCCAAAGTGGCATGAAATTCAAAATTTAAACTCAAATTGCCAAGAATTAAGTAAATAATACAAAAATAAGTAAGAATTAACCAATTACCTTGTGAATTGGAGCAGAAACGAATTCTTAGAGAGCTTAGAGGTGCCGACAATGGCATTTTAAGAGAGAGAAAGTCGACGGTAGGGCGCAAAATGAAGAAAGAAGAAGAAAACAACGGGTTTTAAGGTTATGACAACCTAGCAGTAGGCGAGACCACCCAGCGGCTACAGGTAGGGACCAAATCATGCCGCTGGTGGCATGACTAATCATGCCGCCACCTCAGCATTTGATCTAGTGGCTGCCAGTCATGCTGTTAGAACCTAATTTTTTTTTTTAAAAAAAGGGCCGATTTGTTTGCCCGGGCACGAATAACGTCTAACGCATGCAAACTCGGCCCGACAACCATGCAAAAATAACAAGTACTCCTTCAATTTTATCTATTAAAGCTTTTCCTTAAAAAAAGAAAAACTCCTTCTCAATGCTTTTAGACCGACGGAGACTGTTAAAACTCAAATCTTTAAACCGATGGGTACTGTTAAACCTCAAGTTTTTAAACCAGCTGGGATCATTAAACCTCAAGTATTTAGACCAGTAGGGACCATTGAACCACAAATTCTCAAACCGGTGGGAATTGTTGAACCTCAAATTTTTAAACAGGTAGAGACTGATAAAACTCAAACTCTTAAACCGGTGGGGACCGTTAAACCTCAAGTTTTTAAACCGGCGAAGACCGTTAAAACTCAGATCCTTAAACCAGTAGATATCGTTAAAACTCAAAGTTTTTATACCGATGGAGACCATTAAAACTCAAGTTCTTAAACAGGTGGGGACTGCTAAAGCTCAAGTTTTTAAACCGGTAGAGACCGTAAAAATCAAAGTTTTTAAGCAGTGGAGACCATTAAAACTCGAATCTGTACACCGGTTGGGACCATTAAACCTCAAGTTTCTACACTGGTGAGGAACCTCAGGTTTCTCAAACTAGTAGAGATCGTAAAACTCAAATTCTTAAACCGGTGGAGATAGTCAAAACTTAAGTTTTAAACCAGTGGGGATCATTAAACCTTAAGTTTTTTAACCGGTGGAGATCGTTAAAACTCAAATTCTTAAACCGATGGAGACCATTAAGTCTCAAATACTTTATCCTTCTCTTCGGGATGGATCCCCAAACCTTTTGAAAGCTCTTTTCTTAACAAGATTCCAAAACTTCAACACCTATTTACTCATATAGGATTTGTGCCCCTCAAGCGAGGCTTTGTCCCCGAAAGCACTCTTATATTCACTCTTGCATTTGCATACATCCTGCATGACATTTGCATACTTTGCCGTTCGCCCTAACAACCTTAGTCAAAGTGTAGGCTCTTGTAAGCACCAAATTGGTACTCATGGGATTCTAGACTGACTACATGCTTGCATGTGTAGTGCATTGTCGCCTGGTGACGACAATTACCTAACCCGCTGAGGGCAAAGCAGCACAAATACTTGGATTCCTAATAATAAGTTCTCAAATAAAATGTCTTCTAGTTGTATAAAAATTCTTAAAAAGTTTTAAAAGCATTTAAAACCCAGAAGTTTCGAAAAATGATTGCAAAAAGGGGCTAAAGCTTGGGTTTGTGCGATTTGCTAGCATGGGGGCTTGAACACGAGACCCTAGCGATACAACTCTCGTAAACAATTCTCTTAAAGCAAAAGTGGGGACCAACTACATGATCTAAACTGGCGACTGGGTCTCGTTGCTGGCTGCTAAGCCTTACCTTGCATCCCACTCCTAAAATCACACGCGTTTATATTGTTGATAGTTGTAATCAAACTAAGCAGGGACTAATTTAGCTAATTGCATGTAAATCAACCCTATTCTACCCATTTTACAATATTTGAGAACAAAAATGATTTGATAAATTATTCTTGAATTATTTCTTCCATGGGGAATTCACCTTGCTAGCCCTATAATATAGGCATGCTCCTCTCATTTTCATACACTCTTATCACCTAGCAAAACTATACGCTTCTCTCTTCTCAACACACATACACCTAGAGGAAACTCTACTACTTTCCCCTTATACAAAACCTTTCTCAAAACATGACAGTAACGAAACTCTACCAAATTCTTTGCTCAAACCTTTTTGCACAATGGGATATTTCATCATCAACCACTGTCAAAAGTTGGCGGGTGCCAAGTCTTAGGACCCTCAACGGCTAGGCTTGGATTTCACATCATCACAGCCAGACAGACAACTACAAGTGAAGACCATTACTTTGACATTCGTCGTACTCCGGCTTGGCCAAAGGGGGGAGGGAACTGTAGACCCCTAGAAAGTGGCATATCATTTTTAATTGCTCGATGACGAAAATTATACCCCAACCTGTGTATTTGGGGGCCCAGCGGAGTGACTGTATAAAAAAGGAAGTAAAATTGAGTCTATTAGCTAAATAAAAGGTCCGCAGAGGAAGCTGGCCCATTGGGCCTCGTCGGGAGGAACCCAGTCGGGTTCCTCAGAGGGAGAACTCGGTCGGGTTCTTGGTCAAATTTCCTTCCCCTTTACCGAGTCCTAATCTGATTGTTTAATTAAACAGACCCCCGGTAGGATTAATATTCCGTGTCTAAGCAGAGTTCTAACTGGATTAATTTGACTTTTTGATTAATTAATTAGAATAGTAGCTTATTAAATCCATCTGTTTAGATTAAGTCTAGTGAGAATAGGATTGGGTCCTCCTTTCCTAGACTGATTCACCTAGTCTCCTCAATCACTATGAAAAGGGGCTGGCCCCTGAGGTTAGGGGGAGGAAGTTCTCAGAACAAAGCATCAGATCATCAATGAATCATCAGAAAATCATTGAAAGTCACAAACAAAGTGTGAGGAAAATACACTAGAGAGGAGAGTTTTAGGGTTTAAGAAGCGTTACTAAGTTGGGCTCCCAAGCAAATCAGGTGGGTTATCCCGAGGGCAAAATTTAAACCTTCCCTCCTTCTCTGTACTTTCCTCCTCTTTATTTGATTTTAGTTTGGCAAAGATGTAACCTTTAATTAGTTTCATCCCTGCCCGCTGTATTATTTTAGATTGTTTACTTTTACTCCCTTTCGATAGACATTGTGTTTTGATTATTTGAATGAGTGATTCTAACATGCTGCATGACTGTGTGATAGTATAATTAAGCTTTTAATTTCCCGTATTGATTAGTAGAGGCTGTAAGTGATGACGGGCGATGATATAATGCATTTCATCGTATCACCGTACCATCGCCCCCGAATCTAGACCCTCGGTTTGAGTCCATGGAGTCAAGATGGTCCCACACTAGGGATTACTCAGGGGCCTTTCGAAAACCTTTTTGAAGCGAATCAACAGTCCCTTTCGGTTGTCCCTACCGGTATCAGTTCACTTCAAATAGTACAATTAGTTTGTAAGTTTTCCCTAAAACTCACTGGCAGCTCTATTAATTAATTGCATTATTTTTCATATTACTTTAATGCTTATTTTAGGCAGTAGGATTATGAATTCGAGACAATATCATTGTCTGGACCAGTATCTGGCCCCAGACTGGCCTAGGAACCCGGCCGGGTTCCTAGATCAGGGTTCTGGCTAGTTCCCTGGTCCAGTCCATTAATCTGCCTTCATTTGATTTATTCTAAAATTAATAAAAAAAATAGTTTCAAAATCAGAATTCTTAGCAAACAAGTCCAACCATTCTTGGAGAACCGCACTTGGGATAGGCTCCCCCGGGTGCATGGTCATTAGTCATTTCTAGTAAATAGGAACAGAGAAGGAAGAACGTAACAAGGGAAAACTAGTGTCGGCAAGGGACACTAGCAAACAAACAAAAGTAAGATGGATACACTTTCAAAGGTAGTCCAAATTTATATCTATTTAAGGATTGAAATTAGTTGAAATTCAAAATCCGCTAGACCAGCGAAAGGTCCACTAAACAGGCGAAAGGTTAAAATTCAGAATCCGCTAGACCGGCAAAAGGTGAAAATTTAGAACCACTGGCTCCCGGCACAATGGGACGTTTCACGTTATCAACCTCCGTCACGGCGAAAGTGGGCGAGTGCCGAGCTTTAGGACCCTCAGCGGCCAAGTTCAGGCATCACGTTATCAGCCTCTGTCGCGGCAAAAGTGGGCGGGCGCTGAGCTTCAGAACCCTCAGCAGCCAATTTCAGGCATCACGTTAAGCTCAGGTAAAGTTCTTTACTTTGACCTTCGCCTTACTCAGGCTTATCAAAGTAGGGGCTAACTGTAGACGTCTAAAAATAGCGTCTCATTTTAAAAATGCCCAATGATAAAAGTTATGTCCTAACCTATGTACTCGGGGGCCCAGCAGAGAGAATCCATAGTTTAAGACTAACTAGACCAAAAAATATAACGCGTAAAAGAAAAACACAATCTGGCTCAGGCAACCCAAATCACCCCCATAAGTTAAGAACCGGATAAGAACCGGGCCGGGTTCCTAAACTGCAGAACCCGGCTGGGTTCCTTCCCCACACTTCCTTTCCGAATTTGAAACATATTCCAGCTAGGTAAAACTCTATTTGGATACCTGTTTGGATTAGACCTACTAGGAATCGAATTAGGTGTCCTTTTTGGCTTAGATCACCATCAGTGAGCGCTATAAAAAGGGGGCTCCCCCTAGAGTTAAAAGAAGATGAGATTTTCAAGAGGAAAACCTCAAAAATTTCTAGGAGGGGATACTGGAAATTTGAGAGCTAGAGGTTGGAATGAGTCTAGAGAGAAACACATCGAATATTGAGAGTAATTAGAGGAAGTCGATCGTTGATTAAGAAAAGCATCGCTCTGCTAGGTTCCTAGGTAAATCAGGAAGGTCATCCTAAGGGCGTAATTGAAACCTTCCCTCCCTCTCTGTCTAGCTCCTTTCTCTTAATTTGATTTCAATTTTGGCAAAGATGTAATCTTAAAGTAATATAGCCCCGCCCGCTGTAATCGTTTACTTTTATTTCTTTGGATTCTTTGGACCGGCATTGTACTCTTAATTTCTATGATTTGATATGATTGATCATAATATATTGCATGAT
>NCQU01086865.1:4103-15880 GCA_002740485.1 Pereskia humboldtii | reverse complement strand
TTCCTCGACGATATTTCCAAATCGAAGAGGAAATATTCCTTTGTGCTCCCTTTGAAGTAGAGGAGCCTATCTCTTTTCAAGAGGTGATTGATTCATTAAATCACAAAGAGTGGATGGATGCCATGAGGAATGAGATGGACTCAATGGCAAGAAACAAGGTTTGGGAACTCGTTGATCTTTCACATCGAAGTAAGTCTATTGGAAACAAGTGAATTTTCAAGATAAAACATCGGGTAGATGGATTGATTGACAAGTTCAAGGCCCGTTCAGTGGCGATATGATTTACTCAAATTAAGGGTTTAGACTATGAAGAGACTTTTTCTCCTATGGTGACATTTGCCTCTATTCGTCTAATCCTAGCCCTGGTTGCCCATTTGGACTTAGAGTTGTTTCAAATGGATGTAAAGACTGCTTTCCTCAATGGTAACCTTGAGGAAGAGATCTATATGGACCAACCCATTGGTTTTGGATCAAAGGGTCAAAAGGACAAGGTGTGTCGTCTCAAAAGGTCTATACATGGTTTAAGCAATCTTCCAGATCATGGCACTTTAGATTTCATGAAGCCATTACCTCGTTTGGCTTGTCTATGGTTTCAGAGGATCATTGTGTATATGTCAAGAAACAACCAGGGGGATTATGTTTCTTACCCTGTATGTTGATGACATACTTCTGGATGGGAACGACTTGGAGATGATCAACGCTACTAAGAAGTGGCACCCTATGTCTTTGAGATGAAGGACATGGGTGAAGTTAGCTATGTCCTAGGCATGGAAATAGTTAGAAACCGTCGCAAGAAGCTCCTCGGTTTGTGCTAGTAAGCGTACAGAAGGTCTTGGAATGTTTTTCAGATACTTAATTCCAAGCCCATAGATACTCCATTTGAGAAGGATCTAACCTGAAGTCTTGATCAATGTCCTAAAACAGATGATGAAAAAAGAAAATGAGCAATGTTCCCTACACTAGTGCTGTAGGAAGCTTAATGTATGCCATGTTATATACACGGCCTAACATTTGCTTTGTGGTTAGTTTGGTAAATTGTAACTAAATTAACTCCGGAATTGCTCACTGGCAAGCTGTCAAAAGAGTCATGCACTACCTTCGTGGTACTACTGACCTGGTCCTTTGCTATCAGGGTCAGGACCTAAGGTTGAGGGGATGTTCGGATGCCGATTGGGGTGGTGACAGGACGAGTCTAGGTCAACCTCAGGATATGTTCTCACCCTAAGTGGGGAGCCATATCATAGTGTAGTAAGAAGCAAAACTGCAAAGCACTGTTGACTATGAAGGCAGAGTATGTTGCTTGTTACTATAGAGACAAAGGATGTTGCCATTAAGTATATACACACTAACAAGATGATTGCTGATCCCTTGACTAAACCTATTCCTAGTGATGCGTTCAAAGCTCATATGTTGAGTCTAGGAATTCGTAAAGTTTAGTGGTTGGATGTATCTTGTTATGTGATGGACAAGTTTCTTTTGTAATGTGCATTTATGTAATAAAGATTGATGTTTCTTTTTCTAAATGCTCATGATTTACTATCGCATGTTATGCATATTGAAAAGTCATAAGCTTCTAATTGGCCTAATCACACAGGCAATCGCCCTAACGCTTAAGTAGTGGGCAACATGAGACTGAATCATGGTGGCACTAGGTGTGCAATAATGATTCATCGTACTAGTAGTGTATGAATGATAAATTATAGTCGCCTTAGTAAATCTAAGATAAGACTCCAAAGAGTCGAGTATTAAAAATCTAATTTCATATTGAAGCCTTAAAAGCCGAATCTTGACTGTCAAGATTAACATTCAGTATATTGATCTAGTGGCTCAGGTTAGATTTTAGGTAAAATCTAGACTGGAGATTCATATAGCATAATAGAGTGACATGCCCAGCTAAGTGGGAGTTATGCCATGACACACATTTCATACTGTGTGTACTTATAAGACAACCAATACAAAAAAAAGGTCATGCTTCCACTCTTATTTAACCACACAAGGCTAAGTGTAGTGGGAAAATAACAGGAAATGAGTGCCTAGAACTATCCCCACACATAATAAGTGAGGAAAAATATAACCACTCTTATAAGAGTGGTAGTAACTAATTAAGGTATGTCCACGCATATTAAGCGTGGGGACTTGTATCTCATGAATAAGGCTCATCTAGCACAGATATTAAGTGTGGTAGGTGTACAAGCGGGATTACAAAGTGAAACATAAACTAAGAGCGCCAATTTTTCTTTTTTATTTTAGGTTGACTGCCACATTAGAGAGAAGACCATTGAATAATAAAAAAAAAGACTGAAGCTGACAATCTATCGCATGAATTGAATAGGGCTCGATTTCATCAGGCGCTAGCTTCATTCTATTGTTCATCAGCGCACTAGATACAAACCCAACCACATCCTAGTTTCGTGAGGGATTAGGGCTAGGTCGACGACGGTGTGTAGTTGATGGTGCTCTTGATTGGCCAAGGCTTCCAGGCGTCGACTGCTCTCTGCTTTATTTGCTCCCTGCTCGTCTCTCTGATTCGTCTGCCCGCTGCTCGTCTCTCTGGTTCTCTGCTGATCGGCAACTCCAGGTTCGAGTATGCTATAATTCGTCTAACAGCAATCAAAGGCACTGATTTTGGCTTTGGTCATTGAGGTAATCAACCTCTTTCTCTAACTCTCTGAATATTAGGGCTTCAACTTCGAAATTTAGCAAGAGAAATTGTCCAATTTGTCCTGTTTCAATGCTGAAATTGTTGAATTTTTTTGATGCGATTTGTGTGATGCAATTGAGTTGGGATTTTCCATTTGTTTTGTTTGGAAAATGTGGTGAATTGGGTGCCCATGGTATTTGTTTGATCGCAAAATAGAGCAGGGTAAGCATTTGATTGCAAAATAGGCCAATCTGTAATTGAGCAATTGAGTTTGATTGCAAAATAGAGCAGGGTATACGTTTGTTTGATGTAGTGAATTGGGTGCACATGGTATGTGGTGAACAATTGATGAGTAGGGTATGCATGTGATATGAAATTGAGTTTGATGTTAGGAAATTGAGTTTTTAGAAATGAAAACCTATATTGTCATAAGAAAAATTCAAAGGAAATTCCCTTTCTTTTGTTTATATTTGGTTGAGTTTTCAGAATCAACATTATGCAATTGGGTTTAGAGTTCCCAAAGTTATACGTCAGTTTAATTATGTGAAAATAGAGGATAGAGAGATGCTTTGATTTTTTTGATTCATTTGGCCCTTATAATCTGATTAGCTGCTGTTGTTTGATTTCAAAGATCATCGTATTGAAATGGTTTGTAGTGATTGTGAATTCATTATTTGATCGATCTTGTTAGTGAAGGTTGAGGATTATCAATCGATTTGTACATAGCTCTGTTTCTTTAGTAAGGCAACGCAGGAAATTAAGACAAATGTATTAGGCTGTCAAAATGGTGACATCTTTGATGACTACATTGAGGAAAGGGAAGAAGAGGGGGTAACCAAAAAAACTAAATAAAATGTAAAAAGTTCTTGAACAATCTTTCCACTCTTCATATAACCCGGCCATGCAATTGAGTACTAACATGGAATTCTTGTACTTCAACCCTATAGGCTGTAATATATATTTCATGTCTAAGAAAAGTTTGCATCATTTTCTTATACACTGTAACTTCTGTCTCAAATTGTTCCACAAAATACCAGTGATGCACCTGACCTCAAGCCAATAATTAGTAGCGATAATTCTCCAATGATTGAAAATATTTTCAAGTGTGAAAATTAAATTTGTAACTAGTTATTGGTTAGTCCCCTTAAATTTGAGTTGTTGATGTTAGGAAATTGAGTTTTGGGAAATGAAAACCTAAAATGTCATGAGAAAAATTCAAAGGAAATTCCCTCTCATTTGTTTATATTTGGTTGAGTTTTTAGAATCAACATTATGCAATTGAATTTAGAGTTCCCAAAGTCATACATCAGTTTAATTATGTGAAAATAGAGGATAGTGAGATGCTTTGATTTTTATGATTCATTTGGCCCTTGTAATCTGATTAGTTGCTGTTGTTTGATTTCAAAAATCATCGTATTGAATCGGTTTGTAGTGGTTATGAATGCATTATTTGATCAATCTTGTTAATGTAGGTTGAGGATTATTAATCAATATTGAGATTGGTCTTTGTTGGATAATTAGTTTCATTAATTTATTGATGTTCATTCCCTATTTGTTCATGTTGTTCTGCCTATCATCAATTGTTGCTATGTTTCTCTTTGTGAGGCTGCTGATTAAGTATTTCATTGATTACTAGCTATTATTCTCTTGATGGAGTTATTATAGTTCTGCCTCCCCTACATTTAATTTCGTGTTGTCTTATAGTTTTGTCTTATCACCTAGACTTCTATTGATTTATCCTTTTCTTGGTTAGGATGAGTAGTAATCTTGAAACTTGTGTGTAAGTAGCTAAAACCCAACAAAACAATGTAGTAAAATTTTTAAAGAATACATAAGTGGATTCTATTTCCATGTTTGCATTTTGAAGCTACATGTATGTCAAATATACCAAGAGAAAAAGGCTTAGATATTCAGCCAAAAACTACAAGATATTAGTAAATCCTATCCCAGCTAACTTAGAAATTAATAAAAAGAAATTGAAGGAAAAAGAGTGTATGGTCTAGTTTGCAATGAACTTGAAAGCAATCTGAGAAGTTCATAACTAAATTCGAAAACCAAGGACTGTCAAATTCCATGAGAGATTTAAATAAAAAACAAAGTATAAAATAAATAAAAGATGTGTCTCCATGTTGTCAAATTACACTCTCTTGTTCTTTCTTTTGCCTTATCTCCTCCTTCCTACTGCATAAACCCTTGTTTGTCCGTACTTCCTTTTTGATATTTCTCTCTCTTTCTCTAAGTCCATGTGAGTATATCTGATTCAAGTTGTTCTAATGGGGTTGAACTTTATATCTAATATAGTCCATCTAGGTGAATTTAATATTGAAAAGCATGCATATTAAAGTTGGGTAGTTTATCAATTGAATATGTTCCCTTCGCTGCATATAATAAATGATACTAATTGAAACAATTACTTTCTTTTCTTACTACTAATGACAGAAATGGACAAAAGTTGGATTGATAAGGATAGGAGATCTGCGAAATACATAAGTAGAATTCAAAAGTTTCTAGATTTCGCTTTTGCTAATGCCGAGGGTCGTAACATGATAGTTTGCCCATGTAATCGATGCAAGCTTGGACGGAAATGTTGGTTTACTAGATATGTTGTGACACATCATCGCATGTTCAATGGATTTCTGCCAAGCTACAAAGAATGGGTGCATCATAGGGAATCAATTTCGGGGCCGTCTGTTTCGAATCCCCATAGTGGAAGCCATAGTGACGCCATTGCTGATCCTAATTTGTTGGCTCATATTGATACTATAGGAATGTTGAATGATATTTTTGGGATAAATAAGCAAAGATGCATTCAAAATGATAATGATAATAATGCATTTAACATTGGGGATCCTATGATTGGGGAGTATGATGAATTTGATGATGAACCTGATTCTAATGATGTACTGAATGAAGGAGAACACATTAAAGATGCTGGATATAGAAGGCTACTTGAGCAAGTAGAACAAGAATTATTTGCAGGGTCAAAATTTTCAAAATTGTCATTCCTTTTGCATTTATTTCATTTGAAATCCATGCATGGGTGGTCTATTAAGTCCTTTGATATGTTGCTTGAACTTTTAGCTACCGTGTTCCCTCAAATTAGTCCATTTCCATCATCTTGGAGTAAATGTAAGCAGTTAAAAAAGGATTTGGGACTTTACTATGGAAAAATCCATGCTTGTCCTAATGATTGCATTTTGTATTGGGATGGAAGGAAAAACCAAGATGAGTGCGATAAGTGTCACACTTCATGATGGAGAGACAAGGAAAGAAAATTGCCGCATAAGGTTTTACGCTGTTTTTCCCTTATTCCGAGGCTACTTAGGATGTACAAGTCCTCTAAAATAGCTGAGGATATGGTTTGGCATCATAAATCTAGGATAAAGGATGGCATCCTTAGGCATCCTGCAGACGCTAAGGTGTGGAAAGATTTTGATGTGAAAAATCCTTCTTTTGTGGTAGATTTGCGTAATGTTAGATTGGGGCTTGCAAGTGATGGATTTAATCCTTTTTGTTTTATGAGTAGTACCCATAGCACTTGGCCTATTCCCTATAATTTACCCCTATGGTTTTGCATGAAACAACCCTCTATCATTCTTTCCATGATTATTCCGGGGGAAAAGGCACCTGACATGGATATTGATGTTTATCTTCAACCACTAATAAAAGAGTTGTTACAATTATGGGAAGGGGTAGATGCATTTGATGCACACACTAGGACACATTTTAAATTGCGGGGAGCTCTTCATTCGACTACTAATGACTTTCCTGCATATGCCAATTCATCTGGATGGAGTACAAAGGGTCGTTTCGCTTGTCCATCTTGTGCAGAAGGTACATAGTCAGTTTGGTTAGAAAACGGACATAAGTTTTGTTACATGGGTCATAGACGATGGTTGCCTAGAGATCATCCCTTCCGATATGATGCTGCTGGATTTGAGGGGAATGTGGAGCATGGTTGCCTTCCAGAGCCTCTTAGTGGAAGTGCTTTTCTAGCAGAGTTAGAGGGAACTACATTTACATATGGTAAGGGTGGAACTCAAAATATGGAGACCGATGAAAAGGACGAGCAACAAATATGGAAAAAAAGCAGTATATTTTTCGATTTGCCATATTGGAAGTTCAATACTCTTCGCCATAATCTAGATGTGATACACATTGAGAAGAACATCTATGATAATTTGTTGGGGACATTATTGAACCTTGAGGGAAAATCCAAAGATAACTTTAACGCGTGAAAAGATCTTCAAGCGATGAAAATAAGGCCAGAACTTCATCCCATTCTACTACCAAATGGCAAATATGAACTCCCAAACGCTCCTTACACTTTGTCATCTGAAGAGAAGACAATGATGAGGATAATGTGGCTCAGATGTATTTTGATCCAGATCTTTTTGATATTCCAGAAGGGTTCAATGATGATGAAGAGGTGCTGGTCATAGGTAATGTAGAATTTTAGGAATTTTCAGGTGTTTGGTCTAATAATGTAGTGTGCTACCTAGTCTCATGCATGTTTAGATTCATGATTTTATTTTTTATTATAGATAGAGAAGGCAATGTCATCAAACTTAGAGGGAGAATAAATGTCAAAACTGTGCAGAGTTTGGATGCTCCTAAGAAGATTCTGGTGCTATTGAATAAGTTCTTGCAACCGGTTAAAAAAACAGGAAGTGTGTTTAGTTCCTTGCTGATGTGGCTAGGCAGCCTGAATTGTGTCCCCTACACTATAAAGAGTGGCGGTTAGTTCCTAGAGTCGTTAAGGATCGAGTTATAGTATATATAAGGGTGAGTTTTCTTGTGTAATGATATATGATATATGAATTTGCAGTTTTGCTTATCTTTGTAATTCTTTTCCCCAAATTGCAGAAGAAGTTCATGCTACCGTCTAATGCATTGGTTGATTCCAAAGTTTTAAGTTATGTTGGGGAGAGGTTAAGGGCTTGTAAACGATCTTTGAGGGTGAAGCATTAAGAAAGATACTACTAGGGAGCAATTGTATGCACTGCCATTGCCTGAGGCTGCAAAAGAGACCGAACTTGCTCGTCCTAAAGGAGTCGGCGATCCAATGTGGTTTGGGTTTGTGGACCTTTGTTTTTCGGATACGTTCAAAGTAAGAGCTATTATTGATTGCCGATTACGTTTTGTATTTAACACTCATTATTTGAATACAAATACCTTAGTAAACTTTTCTTTTTAATGTGATATGTATATGCTTAGAAATATTCTAAGATTGGCAAAAGAGCTAGGGGGAAGCTTTTGCATACTCACACAAGCGGATCAGAAAGTTATGCAATTAAGCGGGACAAATTTGTATGTATTATAAGTTTTCGTGCTTTTCTTACCATAGCATTTTATACTATAAACTTTTCTATTAATAATTTTATAAATGTACTTATGCCATGGTTTCAGGAGAGGGAACATGAGAGGGAACCTGGGCCAATTGAGTGGTTTATTGAGACTCGTGGAAGAAAGGGTAAGACTTTTCATGAGCTTGTTACCACAAAGTTTGTGGTAATATAAGGGGCAATTCTAGCCATCACTCTCTCCCTTTTTTTTCATTTGTTTTGTTTCAATGAAACTAACCAGTTTATTTCATCTTATAATACCAATTTATATGTGATCTAAACTTCCCATTTTGTTTTGTTTGGAAGGATTCGGCACTGACTATGATTAAAGAAAAGACTGGATCTTCTGAAGTTAAGTTCTCAGAAGAAACCTTAAAGGTGGAGAAAAGTGTCTATCGTAAGCTAATGGGTGACGAAAACCATGGAAAAGTTACAGGGTTCGGTAGTGGCGTGACTGCAAAAGATTTGCGTGCTAAGCATCACAAGGGTGAATCTAAGTAGTTAGTGAAAGTTCTCAACAAAATGCTATCCATGCAGAATCAAATTGATGTCTTGACTACTAAAGTTAGTTCCCAAGCTGCAAATACTCAACCTGAATTAGTACGTAGCAAATCCTGAATCGCAATTACTCATTACTATTCTTATGTACATGATTTTTAATGTGTGTTTAATTTTTATTGAAATAAGGTATTAGCTCACAATTTTTTTAGACTTTAATCCTGAATTGCCTTCACATCTTGATTTTTATTGAAATAACTCCTTCCGCGAACATGTGCTCAAGATACATAAAGTCCTCCATTGTCCATTTACTTGTCTTCTTATACTTACGTAATTTAACACACGTCACTCTTTAGTGTCTTTCATAGCTTGATCAATAAAACAGTTCACCTTTACTGTCTAGTTGTTAAATTTTGTCCAATCAATTGTTTCATGGATTTATCCTATTTCTTAGATCTCTCTTATAGGGGTTTTACTTATTTTTGGCACTTTTGTATTCATTTTTCCATATGGCTTTGGTTTTTAGAATATGTAGCCCTTCTATCTTACAGTAATATTATTGTATCTTTAATTTCAAATTATTTCTTTTTAATGCAATCGCAGCCTTATTTGGGCTTATAGTGGGTTTTACTAGGTTAGGACTTATCCAAGTCCGACTTATGTACATATTGGTTTAATCATCAACCTTTGTAGAATTTTTTGTGCCTTTTATTCACATTAGAGAAATAATTAATTTAGGACTAGCTATTTCTAAGGCATTTACAAGAATTTATCAATACCTCATTATGCTAGTCAAATGAGTGATGACTAGATAACTCAAGTAGACCTGTGTGGGGACTATCCAACTTCATTGTCCAGCAACATCAACATTATGGACTGAATATCTATATGCAAAAGACCCTATATAGTTGGACACAATTGCTTGTTGCATATCCGTATTGTTAGAGTTAGGTTATCCCCTAATAAAACCCATAATAGCAACCAACTATAGAAATTGACTCTCACACACGAGACTACTTTTGCAACCAGGGCACATGTATATTGCCACATAATTTTTGACACATTTATAACCTCACATATGCACCCAAGAGCTCATTTAACACACACATAAGTAACATCTTGCACATAGAACAACTTAATATTGGTCACTAAAACATTGCCTTCATGCCATTGTCCCTTAGTTCTCTTGATTGAGCTCTGATACCACTTTTGTAACACCTGCAATTCGTAATCACAGAAGAAAATATTTAGTAGATAATTAAATACTCATTAGCAACGGAAGACTTATAGATTGGGGAAACATTACCGCAGTTTCCAAGATGAAAACAAGGCATATTTGATTAAGAGCAAACAAGTGCATGTGCCATGAAGAAAATTAGTGAAATATGTTAGTTACACATAAAAATACTATATGGTAATTGTTAAGACAATAACACCCTTAGGGTGATGAAAATTTTGTTTTAAAGGTTAGTTAATCGAGGCAACCAATAGCAACCATGAAACACTCGTCATTGAGTTTAGAAACTGTCTCTTAAATCGCAATTGAAATCTTTATAAACAAAAGTAGCTTGTAACAATCCGTAATCAAAGAATGACTTCTAGATAATTATCGATTAAAAATCGAGAGTCAGCAGCCAAGAGCCAGGGAACGAGAGGATTCTAACAATCACAAAGTCCGACGGACAGTCATGCATCACTATTTTTGACCGACATTGTTGTTCTTTTCCTTTGTTACTAATACATAGAATTGTTTGTGATTTGCCACGTGCTTTCCTTCCAAAAAAAATTGAAAATATAAAACAAAAGAAAAAAGAGTCAGAGTCCAGTATGTTACCCTTATAGAGTAAAATGAAGATTTAATGAGATTGTGAATGCGTGCATATTTTCAATCTATTTTATAATCCATAAGCAACAAACCAGACTTAACAATCGGTTAACATCAATCATTTTGATTAGCCAAGCTTAAAACCCATATACAGTGAATTATAACTTATAAGAAATCATGAGTTTGGAGATCTCCATCTGACTCATTGGTTCTGATGAACCACTCGGTAGTCTGCATATGAACAGTGATCGGCTAGGAGGCCATATTGTCCAAGCATCCCTGGATCAACAAACATATGCATACAGTAATATATAATCATCATAACAATTAATGGGTCCTTCAAATGACCAAAACATGATAAAACACTTAAGCATGAGTATGAGTATGTCAAAACTTTTACTTAATTAAGGTATAAGCAATAATGTACCTTCGATCATCGACTATTTTCTTTTAAATTTCAGCCTTTGGCCTTTCTTTATGTATTGTTTGGTTTGATCTATGTACTCATAAGAATTTATTTGTATTAGCCTTTATGCACCACTAATAATTTTACCTTTTAATTTATGAAACTTTTAGAGCAACTACTAAATTTTAATTTCTAATTTCCTTAGGAGATTCTACACTCTGCATCACTTGCTCTTCTCATTGTTGTTTTCCAATCTTCTAATTGAATGGATTGACCAAATGGATCTCAGACTTTAGTAATTTCCCTTTCATTACTTAAATATATAATCAATCTTATAGTTCTAATCACAACACTAGAAATTAAGAACATTAGCTAACTCCTTTTCAACTTTTTCTCTTAATTACCAAGCTTAGTAAAATGTCTTGAACCAAGCATGATGTGATTATTATGTGAAACCTTTGACCACTATCTTAGCTCTTCTTAATACAAAATCCATATTCCCTTGAATTGTTATATCTATTAAGCTTCTTCGTATATCCTCAATTCGTAAGATAGCCAACGGTTCAAATATTATAGTTTGTTATTTAACTAATCGAGATATTCAAGATATTTCCTTATATTATCAACTGATTTCCACGCAACCACCCAGTTAACTATTAATAACATGTTAATCCGTAAATAGATCCTTAAATTGTCAAACATATTCCATAATCTTGCAACACCTAAGAAACACCCGTAAATTCTACTAAAAACATTTATTTTGGAAGTTAACTTATCTAAAGTGCCATACTTTTTGAACTATATGGTTTGTTCCTTTGTTTCCTACCATTCTTATGCACAGTCTGGGTTAGTTTATTCACACCAACAACAAAACATCCACCAAAATGAGCAATACTTAGCCACCTACTTAACTTGGCTAAACCAATTGATTCAAAATTTCCCATGAGAGTTAACTCATATAATCTCCCTTGAATCCTAGTACGCCTTTGTTTAACACCCAATATTCTACTGTAGTTTATTTAGCCATAATCAACACTAATTACTAACAAGAATTATACATTG
>NCQU01085319.1:2228-13173 GCA_002740485.1 Pereskia humboldtii | reverse complement strand
TCCCAGCCTAGCAGATCAGAGTTGTCATACTCCATAAACCCCACCATGCCGTCTCCAATATCCCTGGCTACCCTTTCCGTTCTTCTATCTAATGGGGCATCATAAACTCTGACCCAAAACAGCGAGAGGGTGAAGTTGATTTCGGATGGTTGTGTCCCTCTTGAGACTTCTTGGATGATCAGCAGATTATTCTCAAAGGACTATGGCCAGCCCTCCAACACTCTGTCTTTATCTTCAATATTGTAGAACTGGAAAATGAATAAATTGGTATCCAGTGCTCTGATTGATACTCCATCCCTGGTGCGCCAGATCATCTTAAGCGTACGCTTCAAGGCTTCAAAGGAAAAGGGTTTCTCCGTACATAACTGCCCAGCCAAGATTAAAGAGATCTTCGATGCCTCCACGCTGTTTTCTTCTTCCTCTCCCAGGCCAACTATGTTCTATTCTTCCTCCGTTAATTTCAACTTTCTCCATTCCTCCATCAGATCTCCCGCCATCACTACTTCAGTCAAAACCACACTCTCAGACTACTAGGATCAAAAGACTCAAGAATCAGTGCAGCCCTAGAAAGGGCATCCTATTGAATCTCCACAAACTGTGCCCTACTCGTAACCCTAGGCAGCTGAAGAAACCCTAGGTCAACCGAGAGGGGCCTTCCCTCTCCTCTAATATTATTCTATAATCATTGTTTTTGTCTTTCTTTTTGAACATAAATATGGAATATTATAGAATTTCTTTTATCAAATAATATTAGAGATGTTAGATACGATATGATGACAATTATTGATCCTATATATACAAGATAATACTACTAGCATATTACCACCAAAGTACCAAATTGATTTCAATTTTTAGAGTACAAGAGTCCAACTCAGTATTAAGAATTTTTGATTGGTAAGGTTATTCTCCCTAACACCTATTCTTATTGTGATATGTCAGCTTAAAAGTTTATACCGTGGACAATCTCCATTCATTAACTTCTTACTTCAATCATATATCCACCCCTTTTCTGCATTAATTGTGGTAAAAATCTTTGACAGTGTTTGTTTTAGATTCGCAAACAATACCACGCATCTACCTCTCTTATAAAACTTTCTAACATCATATAACTCTAATGTTTTCTTTGTCTATCTTTAATCTTTCAACTCTATTCATTGCTTTAGGTTTACTTTTTGATAAATTGGATGAAAAGTGATAATTACCATAACTTATTTCAAAATAAAAATAACCCATGCCCTAAAGTCTTAATAACAGGCAACAACCTAAACTATGACATTCTAAAAATATGATATCATATTAATAAATCATTCTACATAATCTAAATTTTTAAATAATAAAGGCATATGTATGGAAAAATAATTATGGGATCTAAAGAAATTTGAATTTTTATAACTATTTTGCCATCTCTGACTCCACATCCATTGCCCTTTTATGTTTACTTTTTGATAAATTGGGTTAAAAGTGATAATTTTGGTTTGATTGGTTTGTATTTTTTTTGTTCGCTATGTAAACGCATATGTATAGATTGCATAATAATAGGATTTAAATTAATTTTTTAATTTGTTTGATTGTTTCCCATCTCTAACTTCATATAGATAACCCCTCTTTTTTAGGTCTAGTTTTTGATAAATTGGGTTAAAAGTGATAACTTTGATTTTATTGGTTTACATTCTTTGTTGAATACGTTTACTTTATGGCTTGAGTAAACTCTATATTTTTAATTATGTTATATTATGTATGTTGTATTAGTAATTCAACTATAGAGAGATTCTTGAAGCCCTTTCCGATCAACTAACTTGGTTTTTAATATGTACGTGAAAGTATTACATAATTAGTATGCTTCTGTCTAAACAATTTGTGATAGTAATAATTTGAACATGTAGCAACATAACCAAAAATTATCAATGTATATTACACAACTACCTTGAACACCATTTTGAAAAAGATTTGCCTTCCTAAATCTATGTACACTCCATTATACAATGAAAATCGCACCTTATATAAAATGACTATAGTGATTAGAACTCCCATCATTTGGCAATGGCAGCTAAGAAAGTCATAGAATTTTTGAGGACGATTTACAAATATAGAACCCATGCATCGCATGCGTCTTTTAGGCTAGTTACTGTAATAACAATATATCCATTGAGAAGTGAGATTTAAAATGAGAGATGAGAAGTTTTTATCTTAACAATTTAATTTTAATCCAACCATTACAATTTTGACATGTCATCGATTCCCATACCACCCCTTGCCCACCAGCCCTGTTTCTCTCTCATCCATTGAAACTACTTCCTGATCAACCATGGCTTCACATATGCCCACTGTGAGTTGCTATACCGGCCACCACAGTGCTCACCGGTGGCCGGAGAACACCCACGNGGGTTCGGCGAGCACCATCGACCATTGTGATGGCTAGAGTTCGGACGAGGGTTTTCGGGCTATGCCTCTCTCCCCCGACTCTATTGCCCCATCGCTAGATTTTCAAGCATTTACCAGCAGCGTTGACCATTCGCTGACTTTTGTTGCTTTTCTTTGGGGTTTTTCTTAATTTTCCCACGGCATACCAAAACCTAGGAAACTTCGTGATGTGCACAGCCAACAATGACTAGAGAAACTAATGGTGGATGAAATTTGGGGGCTAGTTAGCGCCCTTCAATGCTTGGAGCTTGGTTGGAAGACGACAATGACATTGACATGGGTGCCCAGTTGGACACTTATAACCTAGGCAAGATAGTCTGTAGAAAAGGGAAAAGATAGGAGGAAGCAAAATCTCTATTATACTCCTAGGAGTACATGTTTTATCAAATTTGTTAAATAGATTGATCTACTTGATCCTAATTTTTGTAGTCTTTAGATCTCTATTTACCAAAGTACAACTACTGTTGGTCCATATAAAAATAACGCTATTTTATTGCATATTTTTTTTATTTATGAAACTCAAATTCAAAATCTTATTCAAAAGAAATAAACATCAAACTACTTAAATCCAACTTTACTGATTACTTGACCCTAGTTTGACTCCCCCACCCTATACCATTGAAACACAAAGGGGTTGATACGCGATTTTGAAATTGAAAAGGAATAACAGGGAGTTCAATGAATCCAATGCAATTCCGCAAAATAGTAGGACACTATTTACACCAGACAACTCCCGTTTAGGTTTCATGCCTTCAATCTTATCAAAGTGTCAATCAATCAATCATAATTCTCAATTTTAATGCTGTGCTAAAACCCTACAAAAATAGTGCTGCCTAGTAGTATTTTCGAGGCTAAATTGAGGGTAAATCGATATAATCATTAGATTTGGACTGCCATTTATATATGTAATGAGATTTTTTGAAGGGGGTGTACAAATTACGATTCCTTTTTACCAAGGAAAAATCCAATCATTGGCACTCCTCTGGACACCACCAGGCATCTCTAGTTGAGGAATTTGCTTTGTTTCTTCAATTTGCATTTTCCACCAACTCATTGTCTTTTCCTCTGATTCTGATTTATCGCCCACTTCCATCGTCAATCCTTTTTTTTTTTTAGTCTTTATCATTTTTTTTAATGAAAAGAGTTTTTATCATTTTTGAGTTGTTATCATGTCATTTACTTATTTTGTTTTCTTCTTAATATCTACAAATCATCTCATTGGTGCATACAAAATTGAGTATAAACTAAGAGTTAATTTCTTCACATATATTGGGCCCCCTTTTTTTCAACTTTAGCTTAAGTAACTTTGAAATTAAAGCTTTATAACTGCTCACAACTTCTTAGAACTCTTTATAATTTTTTATAACTTTTTATAACTTCTTACAGTTTTTTTCAACTTCTCACAACTTCTTATACTCCTTACAATTTCTTACATCTATGTTTAGGATTATCCTTGCAATAACTTTCATACATGTAGTAAGCTTTTCAAGTTATAGATCGAATATGATTTCTCTTATGGTGAGAGTAGGTTATAAGTAAATTCTGAACTTATAATTTATTGTGTAATCCTTCCATTAGTTCCAAGCTAGAGAATGTATTATGTTGTATATACTCATTAACTGCCCCATATATACTTTTTTATATATGTAAATCACCTTTTTTTATTTACCACAACCACTTATCTAAGGATCAACGTAATAAATTTTAATTCTTATATCATAATCTTAGAGATATATATTCTTATAAATTACGAAATACACATGAATCAAAATTTTCCGGTATAAAAACTATGTCTATACATTCTCTCCAAAAAAAAAAAAAAACTATGTCTATACATATATATTAATAAAAATAATACTCCCTCTGATTCATATTAATTGTCAAAAATATCTATTTTTATAATTCTATTTTGTTGTCAAAGTCATCTTTTTCAATGACCTTTTTCTATTTTTATTGGTTGAATAATCATTTTCATAACATGAACTGTATTTAATACTCATTTTGACACATTCTAAAAATTTAACTATCAATATAGGACAGAAGTAGTAATATAACTTCTAAGAATATACTTTTCTAAAAGTACAATATACTTCGCCCACAAATTCTAATGGACAATAAATGAACACCACCAATACAGATCCAAGAGAGACAATAGGAGGACCGTTGGAGTTAAAGATGCGCCGACCTTTGAAGTAACGTTTACTTGGAGGTAACAGCGTTTAGTCGAGTACTGCTTGGAAAAGGTGGATTTCCGAGATTTAGAAAAAGCATCATGACACAAGTTATTTTACCTTGCTACTTTGCTTCGGGGGAAACTCACTTGTCTTGGGCAACCCCAGCTCCCATGGCAACGGCTCACGAAGTAGAACCATTTTAGTCCTCATTCTCCATATGTGCTCAAAAGCTAAGAGTTAATACCAGTAGAATAGTTACATTGCTTCTTTCATCCTATAAATTTTTTTTTTTGTCTAGAAAATAAAATTTTTTAAGAGTGTAATATTTAATGTACTATTTTTTATTAATTTTAGAAAAAAAGAGAAGATTTTTAATTCTAATAGAGTAAAAATGAACTTTATTTTGGAATTTCCATAAAAAAAGGTACAAATACCATTGTACGAAGGGAGAACTAAATTTTATTAGTAGATGTCTGATAAATATAGTAATTTAAAACGATATTTGAATTTGAATACAGTTTAGATTGACCATGTGTTGGGCTTTGTTGTATAACCAACAAAAAAAAAAAGGTTCAATCTTTCTATTTTTCTATTAATAGTTTATTCAAAGAATAAGCTAATGATGTAATTGCCATCACCAACACAAGTTGGTACAAGTGGTTTGTCACTTCTTTCCATTAAGTAAGGTCTCGAGTTTGAGTTTTGTGAATGGAGAAAATTTATAATGGGAAAACTCTACTTCTTATTGGGCCAATAGTAGTTCGACTTCAGTGAAATGGAGGATCCAAGATCCAAAAAAATAATAAAATTGATGTAACTGCCATCAAAGGGATGACCTAGTGGGAGGGATATGTTCTTCCACACACTGTTACGAGTCCAAGTTTCATTGCTATACGTATGTATGGAGAAATTTTTCCCTACCTGATCTCTATTCCCCTTTCTTATGCCTTCCCTCATTACAGTGACATCTATAAAATACAGTTTCTAGTTAGATGATCTTATCCACATAAAAAAGAAAAAAAATAACATAATTCATACTAATAATATCCTTCCTTAACATTACCCCTTTTCCTGCTAAGAGTACTAAAATGTATCAAGGCCTTGAACACGCAAAGCTAATGAGGGGAAAAAAAAAAAAAAAAAAGAGGTTACTAAACGATGCCAACTAGAGCACAGACTAACTACTATGGAAAATTCACCCTCTATAATTATGTGGCTTTTGACGAACATTCATATAACGTCTAACGCGGGGGATTACTGTATGACATTTTACTATAATGAATCTTCACTTTTTACATTGAAAATACAGATCACAATACCACGTATGACATGTGTGACTTGCCATCAACAGCCAAATTGAAAAGCAATTGTGGCACAAATGCTAGGTGGGTTATAATTCGTCACCTCAACCTAATTATATTCTTAAAAGCTCAATATATTTCACTTTTTGGTTTGACATTTTTTTCCTTTTTAAGGGCCTATTTTTTTTTATGGACAAATTGAAGGTTTCTATCTCTTCTTATTTTCTCTCATTTTTTTTTCATTTTTTCCATTCCTCTCCACTCCTTTTTTAAAAAATAAATCCCTTTCTTGTACATTCCTTCCTATTTCTTACCATCATTTTCATTATCTGTCAAAAAATAATTTTTCAATCCTTCCCATTCTTTCTCATTTCTTTCCAATTATTTTCAATTTTTTCCAATCTTTTCTATTTCATACCATTCCTTTAAGTTTTTTTCCATTCCTTCCCTATCCTTCCTATTTTTTCTCATTCTATACTCATTCCTTCTCAACAAAAAGAATAGGCCCTAAGCAAAGTATCAGATTCTAATCTTTTAAAACAGAAAAAATTATAATGGAAAAGTTCTAATCCTTTATGGATCAATAATAGTTCAATTTTGATAAAATAGAAGTGCAAAGGCCAAAAAACACAATATATTTCGGCCTTTGCACAAAAAAATTTTCGCCCACAAATTCTAATGATGGACAAATGAATACCACCGTGGGTGTCAGTTAGCTCAACTGGTAAAATTTTTGAGAGTTGTTCTCAGAGATCTGAATTCGAATCCCGCCTACAACTTTGCATTTCATTCGCACTCAAAAAAAATAAAAAAAAAATGAATACCACCAATACAGCATTAAGAGAGACAGTAGGAGGACCGTTGGCGTTAAAAATGCGCCGACCTTTGAAACAACATTTACTTGCCGGGAGCCGCGTTGAGTTGAGTACTGCTTGGAAAAGGTGGATTTCCCAGATCTAGAAAAACAACATTTACCTAGCTACGTTACTTTTGGGGAAACTCGCATGTCTTGGGCAATATAATGTTCCAACCGGGTCAGTTTTTTTCATTTGCAAGGAATGAGTATGAGGTGGGAGTGGGAGTGATATGGAAGGAATGGTAAAGAATGAGAAGATTGAAAAAAAAATGAATTTTTTTTTGAAAGAGTGGAAAGAAATGGGAAAGAATGAGAAAAATATGAGGAAATGGGAAGGGATGGAAGCCCTCAATTTACCCATGAAAAGAACAGAGCCTATGGCAATGGCTCACAAATTAAATCCATTTTGGTCCTATTCTCCATATGCGCTCAAAAGCTAAGTGCTAATACTAGTAGAATAGTTATATTACTATATCTTATTAGTAATGTCTGACAAAATTTATAGTAATTTAAAACGAAATTTAGATTTGAGTATACTTTAGATTAACAATGTGTTGAGCTTATTTTGTTCAATTTTTCTATTTTTCTATTAATAGTTTACTCAAGAATAAGTAAATGATGCAATTGTCATCAAAGGGATGACGTAGTGAGAGGAATATGTCCTTCCACAAACTACGACGGGTCTAAATTTTATTAGAGGTATGTATGGAGAAACTTTCCCTTTACCATCACTCCATTCCCGTCTCTCGTGCATTCCCTCATTAAAGTGACATCCATGAAATATGGCTCCTAGTCACATTATCTTATCCACAAAGAAAAAAGAAAGAAAATAACATAATTAATACTTATAGCATCCTTCCCTAACATCACCCCTTAATTTTCTTGCTAAGAGTACCAAAATATGCCAAGACCTTGAACACGCAAAACCAATGAACAAAAGAAAAGGTTAATAAACTAGCTATTACTAGAGCACAGAGTAGTACTTACTACTTACTAGGGAAAATTCATCCCATGTAATTATGTGGCTTTGGACGAGCATTCATATAATAACGTCTAAAAAGGGGAAAAAAATTACTGTATGAGATTTTACTATAATGAATCTTCTCTTTTTACATTGAAAAAACAAATCACAATGCCACGTACAACGAGTGTGACTTGCCATCAACCCCAAATTGAAAAGCAATTGTTAACTCAAACGCAATGTGGGTTATAATTTGTCACCTAAACCTAATTATCACTGTATACACTATACATAGGGTAGAAGCTCCTTAGCTATTGTTAATTAAACGAACAGTGCCTATATATGAGCTCAACCAACACAAAAGTTACCTCTGATTATATGAGAGGAGGAGAGTAAGAAACATAGGCATGAGGCCATGGCTATGAAAACATGACAATTCTAAGGGTAAGGGTCGTAATCAAGTCTCCATGCCTTTAGGTTCGCACAAAGATATGTGTAGTAGATTTCACATCAAGATCAAGGCCTCTATATACAGGCACACCATGTGCCAGTATTGAGAATTTGTCAACATGTTTAGACTTTTTCAACATTAATTTAACCAACCCCAATCTTATTCAATGCTCTCCTATATTGTTTGTACTCTCCCTTTCCTATTCATTGTTTTATATGATCCACCAAATGGAGATAAAGTTTTTGCTTGACAAAAGAGAAACAAAATGAAAATTTAGATGCAAGTCTCTACCTAAGTCAGTGAGATTTTGTATTAACAATTTGATTCAAATTCCTATCGTCTTAATGAAGCATCATTATCATGAATTTACATATAATATTGAATTTTCTATGATTGGATTTCAATTCAATGTACGTGATAATTAAAATATATTAATTTTATTGAAAATTTAATGTATAGTTTCTGGGTGCACAAAAAGAAGCATAAAAGGTGATATAGACAAGAGTCAAAATTAGGCCCTTGGTGATAGTTTTTAAACACTTTTCTTAGTTATATTAGTTAACACGCAGCCACCTACAAAGCTTAACGCAAAATATAGGACCATGACTGATGCTTGATTAATGAATTGTAGAAGCAATAATTACATCTTCTTTGGTTGTAATGTTATTAATTATTATTACATTTTCTTATTTTAACGCACAGTGATTTGAAGTATGAAATTCAAGCTAGTTTTTATAATACTTCTGCTTTTATACCCTTAGTTTAATGCTTTTGTACAAGTCATGATATAAGCATAAAATAGTTTTTACCTTCCCTAGCTATATAGTTATCTAATATTTTCACAAAACTACTTGCTAGTTATCCCCAAACTTGCTAAGATCACTTGACTGTTAGTAATTTTTTTACTTGTTTTTCCAAATTTAACTAAGGACATAATGGTCTATTGCATATTTCTTTCTTTGTCTGATTACATCCAAATGGAATATAATAAAACAACTGGCTAAAACAATGAAATAGCTAGCAATGGAAACCTTGAAAATGGCGTACATTTGAAAGAGATTCCTTTAGTTCTTCTAGGATCTAATCATTCAAAATCATTCGCAAAAAGTAATACATACATAAATGAACACGGCAAGATCTACCACACTACTTTTTTACTGGCTTCTAGTCCTAATTGACGCGGTCAAGTGCAATTATAACCAACGGTAACCTAGCTAGCATTGTCTATGTCTATGTGTTTGTCAATGATTGAAAAACAAAAGAAATAGCAATGTGAACCTGAGTCTTCTTTGATATTTTAAACCTCGAATTAAGTTCATCAAGTATTACGTACGTACTCTCTGAATCTAGATAGGCTCTATGATGTCCTAGCAAGGTAATGGGGCCGGGTCTCAATAGGTCGGTGTATGTTTTGTTTTATACCTATTAATAATCTTATCCTACAAGTAGAGTGACTGATTTCAAGCTAATTATTGTTTATATTTGTTAGTTTTAATCTCATTTGTGAATTAAGCTGAAAAGTTGGAGAAAATTCATTCCTAATCAAAAAATTTTGATTGAGAAATTGAGGGCTTAGTTAGCTATATATCCTATATCAAGTCCTTAACGAGATTTATGACATGCTTCGCTACAGAAACTTTTTTCAATACTATATTTTGTCGACTAAATAGATAAGTGACATTATGTGTTTATGTGGCTTTTTAAAATACGTACATATTATTAGAAGTATTATACAGGAATTAGTTTTACATAAGAAGATCTGATTTAACACATATTGATTAAATTAAATTGAATAAAAAATAAAAATGAAGACAATAGAGAAGGAGAACCATGTGATATGATGATCAAGCAAAAGTATAATCATTTGGTCGGTTAGGATGTGGCTAGCTAGCCAACTGCTCGATCTTTTATTTATTAATTATACTAATCTCCTACTCTTAAAAGTCTAATTAAAATGAACTGTAAGCATATAATATAGCAACTATGCTCACCCAAGAGGGGAAAAAGGAATTGAGAATTGGGCTTATCTTAATTGGCATTGTTAAGGCAATAACAAATCCGAACCACCAGAAGTGAAGCCCCCTTTTGTTTAGTTTGGAAGCAACTTTAGCTTCAAAAAGTGTAGGAATTGTTGGACTTTTTGGTGCATCCTCTGGCCCATTTTTACACTTGTTTAATTTCTCCTTTTCTTGGCTCATTGTGAGCAAACAATTTAGTTCAGCTTTAAAGCAACTCATTTTCATTTTACATTAACAGCTATCCATGTTTCTTAAAGCCCCAAGAGCCCTTGAATTAAATAGTTCAATATACTTAGAGAATTAAATGGTAGTACATTACATATGATTCTTTTGCCAAACAAAGATTATCACACCATGTTACCGTAATAATTATGCTATTAATTGAAAATATGCTAATTGATCAATGTGCTCTAATAATTAATACCAAATACTAGGTAAGTAAATTTGTACATCTTAGTCTTTATTTTCATATTTCCCATTGTATTGTGTTAAATGTTACATGATGTGTATATGACGTCTTTAACAACTGATTACAGTAATACATAAAGATAAAAAGTTTGTTATAATTACCGTCAATGTATCATTTGCTACAAGATCTGAACTTCATGGATTAAAATTTAGGAGGAGGGGTTCCACATAGTTTCTTTCTTGGTTTTTCTCCCGCTTGTGTGAATGTAGACAGAAAATCAATTTCTGTGGAAGTGAAATCCAATTATGTATCTAGTATCAAACTCTAAAGAATTCATTAGTTCAATGTAGTGCT
>NCQU01084866.1:3143-14237 GCA_002740485.1 Pereskia humboldtii | reverse complement strand
AAGAAGAGAAAAGAAGGGCAATGATTTCGACATTATCTCACAACCATCCAAGGTGCGAAATGACACGTGTGGATGACTTACTAGGATGGGTGTTTTTCCATTCTTTAATTTCATGGAGGGAAATTCATTGCTTGTAGTATTTTTTAACGTTAATAGCCTATCGAGTGGAAATGCTATATAAAACCGAATTCAGTCACTAATGATCAAAAAAGCTGACGGCTATGGCGGGCCAATTTCTCCAATCATTCAAGTCTTGTCTAATTAAGCTTTACTAAAATATGACTTTATCCCCATTAGCTTCTCTTACGTATTCATGATCTAAGTCATGTAAGAAAATTGAGGTCATATCAATGAACAAGAATCTACGCTATACACTTTCTTTAATTTTCCTAGCCCTTTCAGCAATTTGTTATATTCATCAACAATTAAAGGATGAAACGTACACTGACCCCCATAGATTTTGTTTTTGAGTTTAATGTTATATTCACGAATTGAACAACAACCTAATGTTGTATTCATGAACAACTTAAGGTTAAAAGTGTGGGTGTCAGTTAGCTCAATTGATGAAGTCTAAGAGAGCTGTTACGAAAGACATAGATTTGAATCCCGCTTATATCGATCTTTATGCCTCAATCGCACCAAAAAATAAAAACAACATAAGATTAAAAGTTAATCTATTTTATGTTACATATATGTAAAGATGGTAGGATAAAATAGTGTACATAAGAATGAAAATATACGTGATAAGATTAACTTATAGTTTGTGATTTTTCTTGGTTACAAAAATGACAGACGTAATCATCTTTTTAATGATAAGATAATCAATTATGATGTCTTTTATGTTCTTTACATGTAACAAATGAATTCTCCAACTCCACAATTCATAACTGAAATGAATTGTAGCATCAATTTTTTATTTTACACAATGAAAATTAACTAGGGTATCACTCCTTTTAACTGTGATAAAAATACCAGCTTAACAACTGCCCAACGAGTATAAAAATACAATATAACCAGAGGACTTAATATAGCAAATTAAATATAAGCAAAATGATAAGTGTCTTGCTGCAAGACACTTCTTAAGTATCTTATTTGTGTTTAAAAGTTATATTATCATGTATTAAATTTTAAAAAAATGATATAATTAAATAGTATAAGGGTGTTATAACTTATAAGTTGTGTAAAATCATCTTTTTATCTATTATTTTTTACAATTAGAAAATTACGCGTATGATATACCTTTGCGGATAGGATTGATTCGATTAAGGTGTCATTTTATATTCATCGGCGTAGCCGACGAATATTATAGCTTTACGATTTATAATTAAGTCTAACCATTGAAAATGTGGTGATTTTAAATCATTTAACATATTAATTTTTGTTAAAGATAATTAACAAAGATTTGGTTGGTGAGATCCATCATTAATTTGTACGAATTGCATCTTTTGTGTTTAGGGGCAAAGTTAGAAAAGCATGAATTGCAGTCGCAACAAACAGGAAGAAAGTACTAATAATGTAGGTTTAATGCCCATCAATTTTAAGTCAAAAGCCATTGTGATAAGGGGAAAAGAAGCACGCTTATTCCTTATTAGTTTGTGATCATCATTAGCTTCGTACTAATCCCCCAATCATGGCCGAAAAACCAAAAGCATGAATCTAAATCCTTTATTTGTTATTAAAGCACAATAGGAAAACACTATTTCTTTTACGAGATATCCTAGTCAACACGTATAAGACTAAACATCTTTTTCTCAACTCTCTCTTGTACAACTTATTATATTCTTCTTGTCTTCTGTAAATCTTAAAATAAAACAGTCTTATCTGATATAAACATATGATCCTTTTTTTTAATTGATTTTTCAAGTAATGATCCATGAGCATTGAACAGCTGGGTAGAGCTAAGTCAAATTATTCAATTAAAAGCTGAAAAGGGTAGGAGAAAAATTGTAGTGTCACATTCATGAATTCAACGTGCCTTATAGGCTATAGCCTTGTAATCTGGATTGTGTAAAGTCCCACCCAAATCTTTGACGACCCAGAAAAAGATGTTGAATAATTGATCAATCGTTGTATCATGATCAATAATATTATTTGAATCTGATCCTTTCTTCATATTTTTATATTCATGATTTCTGAACTTCAAGAAGTAACTTTAATCCTCACGCATTCATCTTTGATATATCTTGTTCAATTCTCTTTATTTTGATTTTGACTTGCTACAGTATAATTCGGTAACTCCGGCCTTTTTCTTATCTTCCTTTTCTAATATCTTTTAGTTTAAATAAATTACCGAAACGATGGTATAGAAATAGATTTCTTTTGTTGATAACAATGTCAATGTGTCAAGTAATCATTTGACAAAAAAAAAATGTCTATACGTACCCTATTTAAAAGTTCACAAAATTTTGATGTAAATACCATAAACGTGTATTATTGACACTTTCAAAGTTTTGACTTTTGACAGTATGAATAATAACAGACTAGCCTTTTTTTTTTTTTTGGAATATGTAGTTCAAATTTATTACTTATTATCAAACAACAATTTTGAATAGCAAAATAATAAATGTCTTGCTACAAGACACTTTTTAAATGTCTTATTTGATCTTAAAAGTTATATTATCATGTATTAAATTTTAAAAAAATTGCATGATGAATAATGGAAGGGTGTTACAACTTATAAATTATAAAAAATAATCTTTTTATTCATATTTTTTCACAATTAGAAAATTACGCGCATGATATGCCTTCACGGATGGGGTTGATCCGATTAGAGTATCATTTTGTATCCGTTGGCATAGCCGACATATATTAGAGATTTACCATTTATAATTGATTCTAATAGTTGAAAATTTGCTGATTTTAAATCATTTAATATGTTACTTTTGGTCAAAACAAGACACTTAAGGGATGTCTTGTTACAAAACATTTATCATCACTCTTTGAAATAAAAATTTCATTTAAAATGATATTAAAGGAAGTCTTAAGCACTCTTTCGTGTTGTGAAGTTACAATATACCATGCATGGAGACGCCTTCATCAGCATGCCGCCGCTAGTAATTAATTCATGCATGACTAATTGACTTGTAAAGTAGCTTAATTAATTTGATAGGTCACAAACTAATTGAGTACTAATGACTACAATCGAGCACAGCGTAAGATCTGAAGTGGAGGAAAAAGCACGCTTAATTAAGGTCCTGCTTAATTAAGGTTATGTTTGGTAAATAGTAATTAGTTGTTAACTATTTGAATTAGCTGTTTGTATTAGATATTTAAATTAGCTGTTTGTAGAAAAACTGTTTGGTGAAAGTAGCTCTTTCTGATAAAGTTGTGAAACAGAAAGCTAATTTTCTAAAAAAAAATTTCCAATAAACTCATACAAGTAGCTTTTTCAAATTAACTTTTTGGATCTAAAAAACTCTTTTAAAAAGTTATCTTATCAAACACCTAAATTAACTTTTTGACTTGATCAAATAGTTAATTTTAATCTAAAAAACTCTTCAAAAAACTATTTGTCAAATATACCCTAAAAGAAAATTTTATAGTTTAATTTTGCTTTTCTTAATTCGTAACATTTTGGGATAGACGTATTATTAGCTACTTTTATGATAAGATAAATGTGCATGGAGATGGTGGAGTTGGACCAAATGATTGCTGGCTGATTTGTCTTAGCCACGCGTCATAGGCTTAATTCTTGAATGTTTTCGTAAGTGCCTGGAGCTTGAGAGCAATCAATAATGTGGATGTTTTCGTAAGACCAGATACATTCAAGTTGTGCATTTGCAGAGAAATTTTCATGCTAGAGTCTGAATTATGTGGATTATGGCCCACCCAAATCAAGCAATTACAAAAGTAGGAGGAAAAGGAAAAGAAGGAATAACAAATTACAAAAAAAAAAGGTGGGTATTATCAGTTATTTTAACTGGTTAAGTTTTTAAGAGTTGTTAGTTGTCACTAAAGATCTGAGTTTTAATTCCGTTTACATCGATTTTTGCGCCTCACTTTACACAGGAAAAAAAAAAAGAGTCTTATATAAAAGGTTAATCTTTTTTTAAGAAAATTTATCAATGTCAATTATATTAATAAAAAAATTTTGAAAATTGTTATCACAAATTTAAACTCGAATCTCATTTATACCAAATTATGTGCCTTCTTTCTAAAAAAATAAATAAATCACAAGAAGCATCCAAAATGGAATGATTTATTCTTCACAACTCTCATTTTTCTTAAATAAATGAGGATTTTTATCACCCAAAAAAAAGGAAAAATGGGTAACTATTGTTCACTTAAAAAAGGTCTTTGTTCTAGCTAGTACTTTACACCTGCTAGTATTTCTTTTTGTTTTTAAACCTGCAGCTAGTACATTCTTTTTCCTGGTTGATTAACTAATCAAGAACTGTAGTTTTGACCTCAGACCTCATGATGACTGCCTTCTTCAACTCGCTGCTTCTAAATCCCGACCTAATTAAACCTTTGGGGCCCAGCACCACAGCGTGATATTTGACCACCTCTCAAATCTAATTAATGTGGAATTCAGAAACAGAATCTTTAGCAATTAATTACCTGAGCTTAAATTTAATCCGCATGTAGGGGTGGGCATTGGGAGGATATGGGTAGGATATATCCATACTCATATTTTATTCAAAAATATTATTATTCAATTTATGGCATTTGATATTCATATGTGTACTATTCATATGGGTGTTACTCACATGGGAACTACCTATATGGATATTATCCATGGGTGTCCATGAGTTTGTATATTTACTACCCAATACTCATAACTACAAGTAAGGCAGAGACGACATGGATTGAAAAAAATTATGAGGAAAATCCAACTTCACCGTTTTGTATCGAAACTTGACTAATCGATGGAAAAGATTAAAAGAAGCTCAAACCTAAATTTTGGGTTCCAAATTTATTCATTTCGTTAACATTTATCTCCACTACGACAATTTAGTTAACATTTTTCGTCACTAAAACAATTCAGTTGACAAGTTTAGCAACTAAAACAATTTCAACAGTTTGGATCAAAAATTAATGATTCGATGGGAAAGCTTAAAAGAATCTCAAATATGAATTTTAAGTTCCAAATTCTTTCATTTGGTTAACATTTATTTCCACTACGACAATTATCGTAAATGTTAACTGAATTGTCGTGGCGGAGAAAAATGTTGACCAAATGAAGGAATGTTTAGCTCAAAATTTAGATTTGAACTTATTTGAATCTTTTCTATTCGATAACCAAGTTTCGATCTAAACTGTTGAAATTGTTTTATTGACCAAAAATGTCAACTGAATTGTTAAGTGACAAAAAATGTCGATTGAATGAAAGAATGTTAAGCTCAAAATTTGAATTTGAGCTTCTTTTAATCTTTTCCACCAGATAGTCAAGTTTCAATTAAACTGTTAAAGTTGAATTTTGCTCCTAAATTTCGACCGACCTGATCATCAAGGGAGAGATAAAAAGAGTGGCTCATTGTAGTTTTAATTATTATACAAGGGAATTATTGTCTTTTTAATCATTATTATTAGGTACATGGATACCCTATATATTATCAACTGAATACCCACCTCAGTTATGGATAATTACTCATTCTGTACTCATTATCCACTCTTGATGGATATTACCCATCCAATTTAGGTGGGTAAGGGTGGGTACCCATTTAATAGGTGCAAATTCCCACCCCTATCCGCATGATCAACATAATTAATCAGTATCCAGTGTCAAGACTTATAGCGAATCAAATAGATATATATATTCATGATGATACGCCTTAGTTCATTTGGTCGATTTGCAGATTTTCTTGTCTTCCTTTTTTTTTAGGTCAGCGTTCTTGTCTTCATTTTGAAGCCTCTAATTTTAATTTCTCTGCATTATTAGTAAAGATTGCATACAGTTTGGTGAATCTTCATTTCTTATGAATGCGCTATGTTCTACGATATAATTTATATGTGCATGGTTAAAAATAAATTTTATATGTACAAGGTTGAAGGAACACTACTAACTAGTTCACTTCAAGCTTCGATCATATTAGGCAATGTTAAAGCTTTGGTGAAGAAGTTTTGGTGCGCTGGAGTCCACCACCTGATGAATGGCTGCTATTGAATGTAGATGGAGCCTCGATAGGGAATCCAGGCGAGGCAGGTGGTGGGGGTCGTCCGTAACTCGCAAGGTGACTGGGTGATTCGGTTTGCCTGCTATTTTGGGGTGTGCTCGTCGCTTAGAGCCGAATTGATGGCTCTACTTAATGGGTTAAAGCTTGCACAGAGTCGGGCTTTCAACAAACTTTTAGTTCACAGGGATTCGGAACTAGTTGTCAAGCTCTTGACTAGTGGGGCGTCTGCTAAAAGCTCTCATTGTTACTTGCTGAAGCTTTGTCGTGAGCTCATGGAACAAAACCATTGGGTGATTAAGCTGTGCGATTGCTTTAGGGAGTCGAATCGTGTAGCCGATTCTCTTGCTAATATTGGAGTTTCAATTACTTTTTCCTGTACTGTATTCGAATCCCCTCCCCCTAATGTATCCAAGTTGGTCTTGGAGGATTTTGTTGGGCCTGCTTGGCCCCATTTTGTTAGACGTAATAAATAAGTTATCCTCCAGGGCCTAGTGCCCCGTTTCTGACCAAAAAAAAAAGTTAATATTGTCATGGCTTATATGCATTGCAATTTGCAATATACAAAAAACCTGCAATTTGGCATACAATAAACATAATGATTAGCCGAAGAGTTCACAACTCAGTTGACATAATAGTGACCTTCCAAATTGGAGATTGCAATATCAAATCCTACAACTTGTAAGTCTCTTGGTGTGAAAATGCACATGGCTTTTAACCAGACCTTTAGGCCTGGGTATTTGTGAGTTTGGCCATCTCCTCTCCCCTCGTCCCCCCTTGCTTGTACAAAATTCATTAGGTTGTCCAATAGGGATCCAATGAATTAGACATGCTTATCTTTCGTTAAAAAATAACAATTTTGCTAATTGTCGCCCTTAGGACAATAGTTTAGGATCCAATGGATTTATAGCCAATTATTAAAAGAAATTCTAAGTTGCATACTAGAAATAAATAAACAAAGTATTTTTTTTTTTAAGAAACACTACCTATATTTTATTATTGGTAAAACAATATCCCCTTTTTTAGTTGAAAAAATGGAGAATGTTGAATTTCAAACCTATCTAAGAGATCTTTTAATTTATTTATTTTTGTGATTAGGCCTCTATTTTACTGAAGTTGTGTTACTGTTGGCTCATAAACGGATAAATTTAATTTTAACACAAATTTTTACTATCTACAATATTTAAACTCAAGATCTTATTTAACATAAATAAATATCAAATAACTTATACTAATCTATATATCAATTACTTAAAAATCTTCCACATTGATGTGTGGACTCGGGACTGGGGAGTCTATTCTATTCCTTTCCCCACTGGCTCACCATTTATTAATTCCAATCAGCCTATTGCTAATCCATATTTTTTCTTTGGTGAGGACCAAAGCCCAGAAATAACGGGGCGGAAAAAGATGTAAAATGGGACCCGCTCTTGTCGGGTGGCTACCCGGATGGTCGGCAACGATAATGACCCGCCCGGACCAGCCTAAGTGGATGTGGATCGCCCCTTCTCTAATCACTTTCTTTCTCCTACGTGTGTTAAATTTACATTTGACAAGCCGCTCTTTCAATTTAACTTACTTGATTTTGATGTTTTTTTTTTTTGGTTTTAAATGACGAGCAAAGTTTGATATAAACAAAATTTAAATTTAGATTTCTAATAATAATTTTTAAAGACTGTATCAATTGAATTAACTGACACTCATTATTTTGATGTAATTTTTAATATTACTTGGTTGAGATTAATTTTGAATTGGGTCATGTTAAATTTAATTATGTAAAATTTTTACTTAATTTGATCTTGATTATGTCATCTTTGGTACGTTCTTTTCAATAAATTCATCTTATAAAATAGAATGATACTTGCAGTAATTTTACGTTAAGTAGCTTAATTTAAAATCGAATAAAAAAATTGGATTAGAAAATATTTCGTGTTGTTTGAGTCACGCGTTCTATCAAGAGTAGATCTTGTCTGTTAAATTTCATATCAATTGGGCCTGAATTTTAAAAAGCAATAATGCTCATAACCTACATGAGGCTTCAATATAAAATCAATTGGTAATGGATCAAGTAACTCATAATATTATATTCATATTCAAACCTTTTTATTTTGTCAATTTAAGACAACCCCACTTTTTTATATTCTTCACATTGTCAATTCGAATGAGATGGACCGATCTTGTAAATTCTAATTCTAAGTTCCTAGAAATAAATTCAACATAAAAAAAAGGAAAAATTAATAAAGTAGCAAACTATTGACCTCTAAATTTTAGCATTTTCATATAATAACATATAAAACTTAATTCCATAAAATATAATTAAAATATATTTTTCGGATATGCCTATGCGTCCACAGACAGCACTGCCGGGTTTAAAGGGTGGCCATCCGAATTGCTTAATTACAAAATTTGAGAAATAAATTTGCCCACGGACAAGGGCATTTGATTAGAAATTTAGAATTGAAGTAACCAACACTAATTGGTGCTTTCACTTCATTTCATTTTCTGGGACTGGGAGTCTGGCTTGGCTTGCTAGTTGGCCTTGCCAGAGCATGTAAATGTTGCTTAATTGATTGCTGGCCTGATTTTTGAACATGCAACTCCTTTCATTTTTGGGAATATCGCATTCATTAATTGGTCCAATTGGCTTAAATGGTGTACCTAATTGCCTTTGTTTCTTCATAAATTTTCACCTGCATTTGAGTACTTTATGCATTATGGAGTGTACTAAAATAGAGATGTGCATATCACATCGTATTGTAGTCAGTGACAGGTCCACAATTTAACCATGGTTTATCAAAGCCATAGTTTTTTAAAACCAAGGCTTGCTTTCCTAGGGCATGTTCTTTTCAAATTATGAGAAGTACTTATAGGTGCTTATTGCTGAAACATGTTGAAATATGCTGAAACATGCTTAATCATGCTGAAACATGCTGAATTGTTGAAGAAAATATAACTAGAATTTTCAATAAGTACTGAATTGTGCTGAATTGTACTGAATCATGCTGAATTGTGCTGAATCATGTTGAATTGTGCTGAATGCTTATGATAAGTACTTATGATAAGTTGAAAAGAACATGGCCTTATTGTTTTTCTGTTTTTTAAAACTACAAATAGATATTTTTGGGGCAATTCATTGAAACTATAGCTAGTACCAACTAATCCCATTTCCAATATGCTAAATCTGTCCATAATATATGCCCATACTTAGTGATTGATACTTGTAGTCAGGTGTAAGTAGCGATAATTACGATAACAATTTTTTACTTGTATATTATTATTTATGCTTTCATTTTTTTCATAATGGTAAGTAGCACTAAGAGCATCTTCTCAACACTCTATATTGAGAAGAGACTCCTAATATACTATTAACACATGCAACATGTATAACTTCAAAACGTCATAAAAAAATTATGGATGATATAGCTCTTATAATTCTCCTATAATGCTGAATCTTGCTGACTTGATAACGCATGAGTCATCATCCATGTGAATGAAAAAGCACTGATTAATGTGGGGGGAAAAAAAAGAAAAAAGAATCAGTACTAAATAGGTTGACGAAGACACGCAACGGCCATTATTAAGTGATGAGATGTTAACTCAAACTCCTACGTACGTAGTAATAATAATGCATGGGAACAGACAATATAGTATGTGTTTCCACCTCCTCATTAATTTATACTTGACATTTTTCATTCATGCCCCATTGTATATCTTTGAACTTGCTACAGTCGCCACACAGTTCTACAATATTTATTACTCTTGTTTTCCTTGGTCGCCACATTTGAAACAAGTGTGCATTTAATATAAGATATGGTTAGTCGCAAAAGTTTATCTGATCTGATTATTTACAAGTTTGACCCTAAAATTAAAATAGAGATTGGTCATATACAATAAATGTAATGTATTCGAATAGAAAACTGGGCTTGGATTCAAGTCTATGTTCAACTCTAAGTTGTTGGGTTTTTGAGTAAATTCAAGTTCGGATAATCGAACAATGTATGGAGCAAGTTTATAATGAAAAATCAATAATTTGTATAAATAATTATGATATCTCAACATCAAAAAATTCAAAAGATACCATCAAACAAAGTCAAGAATGGAGGAATCGAACTTGCTTGCAGAGCTCCTCTACCTCAAATCTATTGGGGTTCTTGAAAATAAAGTCACATATAAATAAACCAACAAATAATTTAATTCGTATTATGTGTTACATGCTGAATACTAGCGTAACAATCCCTATTTTGAACTTAGCAATTAAAACGTACTTCTCAACATGTACTATTATGACATGATCCAAATGTGGGCAAAAATTCAGCTAACAACTTATTTTAAACCACTATATCATATATGATCATGATTTTCCTTCCTTTTTTTTTTTCCATTTTTTTAGATAAACAATTAACTTAATGAATGATTAGGTACTCTCAAATTCAGCCAATTATCGCGCAGTCAAAAGTAAAAAAGAGAAGCTATATCTCCTTACTAAAATAATTTGTCTAATTACCTATGCTACTCCCCTAAAGGCTACTTGATCCCCACATTTGTAAGGTAAGTTTTGACAAATCAGAGACACATACATAAATAGGATGGTCTAACTAGCTAGGGTAGGCATGACCGGTTAAAAGGCTACATAGTTAATTAATGACAAAGTTAATAATAGCTGATTGCTCTAATCCTATGTATTTATGAAAGTGATGCATATCTTATTTTCCTTGGCTTCTTTTAGCCAATTCTCATGGCCAACCGCAAATTAAACCTCTCATGATCTTATCAAAAAAAAAAAATTTAAAAAAAGAAAAGGGGATGTGAAATTCTACAATAATTTGCCAAATAATTAAGTTTGCAGTTAATTAATTGTTTTTAGTTACTACTGTTTGTTTATGCTCCCTTTTTGATTTTAGTGTTGTCTGCTAGCTGCATTAATGGTGCGACAAAGGAGGAAAGAGAGGTACGATGTTGGCTAATAGCTAGCATTTTATTC
>NCQU01083663.1:0-10619 GCA_002740485.1 Pereskia humboldtii | reverse complement strand
CTACTAACTAACGATGATTGTCCAATATTACTAACTCTAGGAACTTGTTAACGTTTCTGATCAAAAAGAGGAAACCAAATTCATATAAGTTTTTTATATGATAGATAATAAGCATCTTACAATACAGATAATAACCAATTATAACAACACTTGTATAAAAAACCTTGAGTATGACATGATTGTCCAATATTACTAACCATTGGAAGTTGTAAATGTTTCTTATCAAAAAGAGAAACACAAATTCATATAAGCTCTTTGTCAGACTAATAATAAGCATTTTACATAACAAACAATAATCAATAAAACATACACTTACTTATGTTGTTCAACTTTGAGGCTCACGTGATTGTCCAATGCTACTAACTAGTGATGATTGTCCAATGTTACTAACTGTTGGAACTTGAAAATGTTTCTGATAAAAAAGAAAAAACAAATTCATATAAGCTTTTTATGTGGCACATGATAAGCATCTTATAAGACAAATAATAAGCAAAATATAACAACACTTACTTGTGATGCAAAACTTTGAGAATGAGAGGATTGTGCAATACTACTAACTATTGGAACTTGCAAATGTCTCTGATCAAAAAATTAAAAAAAATTCATCTAAGCTTTTTGTAAGATAGATAATAAGTATCTTACTATAATACAAACAATAAACAATAAAACAAACACTTGTGATGCAAAGTTTGAGATTCAAATGATTTTCCAATGCTACCAACTAATGAAGATTGTCCAATGTTATTAATGTTGGTCCCAAGTAAGCTAAATAACCCCGAGGGGGTGAATGGGGTGAGACGAAATAATTACAAATAAAACCTTTAACACAAAATAATGCGGAAGATAGCAAACTCAAGGACGCTGATCAAGTAAACCAAAGACGTTGAATAAACAAATTAAGGAAGTTGAATTGAATAAATAACTACCCAAATGTAAAGCACGGGTGTTTGTTAATGAGATTCACCTCTAAGCTGGGAGATGTCCCCATCTAAGGACCTTCCTTAGGATTCAATTAACTTATATTAATCTGCTCTGAGATTACACAAACAAGCATCCACAAAGAATCTTAACAACACACCTTTCAAAAACCCCTTGAAGTGATTTCTCCTAAGTCTCCACTTAGGAAGGATGGATCTCTCAGTCAACTCTCTTGTTTACAAGCATGATTTTCTCAACCCTCTTGTCTCATAAGAAATCTCAAAGTGTGTACAAAGATTACAATTATTTGAATTTGTCACTCAAGAGTACAATAACACTTAGAACATAAGTTGAGCTCTTTGTGTTTGTGTGTTGTACTCTTCTTCTTCAGCTAAGATCTCTATTTATAAATAATGAGCATTGGACCATTGGAGTGAGTGGAAGAAAGCACCTATTGGATGCCTTTGGAATATTCTGTTGATGTTTCTCTCTAACTGCTACATGCTAGTTTAAGGGTCTTGACATCCATGCATTTTGTCGACAACTGCTCAGATTAGTCTTGACTTCTTCTATCTTGGAGATGTGAGCTTTCAACCTTCAATTAATGTGCTAGCCACATATGAGCTCCTTTTGAGCCTCAATGGTGACGTTTTACCATTCTAAGTGTTGTGCTTTTGGCCCTTTCCTAATTTGGAATACGTTTGAATCTCCTTTCTTTGTTTTCAAAGTGTAACCAACTGTTATGTAATGAAAACCACAATGTTAACCTTGCTTTTTGAAGATTGAACGATACATAAGTAGAAAGATAATTAGTTAATTAAATTTAAAATAATTTAATTAACCTATTTTTAGCACAAGTGGTAGATTGCTACTTGTAAGGGCAAATATTATAGCCAAATATTGAGCAAATAATGAATAAATTACGACAATAATTTATGATACGTTTACCCATCATGGAATTGCATATAAACATATAATTTCTATCAATGGTGTTCAAATATGCAAATTCTAGATTAAATGCAATTGATCAGAGTATCATAAAATTCATTTTAAGTACATTTCAAGTTGTGGGAATTTTATGATTCTGACAAGGGTCAATTTCTAACATGCCTGTCAAGGATCTTGACGATGAGAGTTCAAAGAGGTTGAACTCTAGGGTTGAAGTTTAGGCAGTCAGTTGATGCGATAGTTATTTGCGATCATTTAGCACATAAGTAAAATTCAAGCAACTATACATGCATGATCAAGTAACCCTCAAGCTATAACAAATGTGCCTTAAACTCAAAACATATATGATCATGTAAAGCACATAGTCACATTTCATTGAGGGGACTCTTCAACTAACTATTGACACTTGCAAATGTTTCTAATAAAAAAGAAATATCATAAGCATTTTATAACACAAATAATAAGCATTGCAGAAATACAGATAATAAGCTTTTTAGATATACCTGAAAAATATCTGGAGTAAGACATGGTGGATATTAGCTATCTAACAGTGAAATAAAACTTTGATATGATCGTATGCTTTTCACAAGAGCAATATCTATCTCTTCAGAGAAAAACTGACGAGAATTTGGAGAACTTGTGCCATTGAAGCTTGAAACATCTCCCAATCATATAGTAAAAAAATGAAATAAAAGGTTGACATATAAAAAATGATATAAATAACTTAAACAAAATAAAATGCATCATTGTAATATCAATGAAGATAGAACTCCTCTGTTATACAAATTCTGCTTCTGAATAGTCTTCTTCCTTGCTTGATATATTACCCTTTTTCTTAAGTATGCCCTTCTTCCTTTTATTTTTTTATCCCTTCTTCTTAGCACCTGAAGGATTCAACAATCTTGGTTGGGGATTCACCTCTTTCTCTCCTTAATCTGACATATAACCTTGCTCTTGTACTCAAGAAACAATCTTGAATAATCTATCTTACCTTTTCATTCACTTCACTACCACAGATTAAGGAATCAAACTTCCTTCACATACCGCCTCTCTAAACAAAAGGCAACATTTTATGATGTTTAACCACAACATTCTTCCTTGCACCTTCATCATCTATTATAACACCATGGTTCCATCTTTTAAGAATATAAGCTTCAGGTATTTTCCCTACATAATGAACAAGATAAACCCTCAAGCAATTAGAACACAGCCATCCACATTCAATAAAATCTTTACGTGAATAAGCAACCATGTGAGACTCTATGTGAAATATTACAAGATGCCTAACATTAGAAGTTTTAGGATGCCACAATGTGCAACATCTCTAAATTTTTTGTCCTCATAGGCTGTTGGCACATTCTACAGCTTTCCTACATTCCTCTTCAAACACTTTATAGAGAACTATAGCGTACACCCTGCTGGCAAGAACTAATATACTTACTTCACCAAATGAGATCTTGGGAAATCTTGCTTGCATAGATGGTTATCGTCTTTCTTATTTCTCCTCCATTCCGTTATAATGTCCTGAAACACATGATAAAAATCACAAAGATTCATGGTACCCACTATCTTCTTGCAAAGTGAATTGCTAGTTGATTCACTCTTCCAAGAAGAAAGTATACCTCCAGAAAAATAATTCTTGTTGTATGCATGGCACAACTGCTCTTTGATATCATAGAAATTGGGCAACCAAGGGTTATCGTAGTCCACAAATTTATCGAACAGACTACAAATAACAAAGAAATAAGCATTTTATATTACAGGCAGTAAGCAAAATTCTAAAGTTAAAATAAGCAAAAATATAAGAAAACAAAAAAATACAAAAGTATAAGATTTCACTAATATCAAATACCAACCTTTTCCACCATGCCTCAAACTCTTTGATAGTCTCGCAGATCTTCATAGCATAATCGAAAGTATGCACAAAACCTTCCTTATTCCTCAAACCTTTGATTGTTTCCTTTAATTTTGACCAGTATGCCAAATGCATAATCTATGTCAAGCATGAAGAAAAAACTCCTTAATGGTAGCACGCATACAATATGCTTGATTGGTTATGATAGTCATAGGGCTTTCATCGTCCATGCATAGATTTCAAAATTTGACGAACGAGCCCAACAAAAGATTCAATTCGATCATTTAACAGAAATCAAAAAACAAACATCACATTCTCACTGTGATGATTCATACCCATAGAATGACCATAAATCATGTTATACTTGTTTGTTCTATACGTAGTGTCATGAACAGCCAAGTTACCAAACAAGATGTAGTCTCCTTCATGAGTGAATCCCTCCAAAAAAAATGTTTGTCACCATTAAGTTAAAAGGCATTAAAAAAAATCCTTTTCATTTTCCCACCTTGCCACAAATTTACTAAGCAATGTGCGAACATCACCTCCTTCCAAATGCTTTCTCCTCTACTTAGTCATCTCATTATAAGCATCTCTTGCTTTAAAACCAAGTTGAGGGGAGCCACCAGCCTGCTTTTAAAATGGCCCAATAAAATCAGCTATGGTAACCCCAACTTCCCTCGTACACTTTTTTCTACTTGAGAGTCTGCCTGCTAGTCAGCCTATGTGCACGCAACAAATATGTCTCATCACTAGCAGTAAAAGGATGAGTATGTACCATATTATGCTTTGTGGTAACCCACCCATTTGCATCACGAATAAGATAAAGTCTAGCCTTATAGTTGGTTGTCTTATAAATCTTAGTATAAGATTTTCCATGTGTGCACTTTACTGCTTAACACCTTCCGTTGTGCAACTATTGGTCCCAAGTAAGCTAAGTCACCATAGAGGGGTGTGATAGGGTGACAGAGAATAATCGCAAATTAAAACTAAGCACTAAACAAAATATGATGCAGTGAACTTAAGAACACTGACTGATAAGTGCAAGAAATAAATGAACATTATGCTTTTTAACAAGGTTCATCCTCTCAATATGGCTAAGTCGTCACCTAGGGACTCTCTCCTTAGGATTGTAACAAGTTGTATTGATCTCCTTGAGATATAAGTCCAAGCGTCTACCTTAGGATCTTGAAAACACACCGTTCAATCTCCTCTTTAAGTGATTTCATCTAAGTCCCACTTAGGTAGGATATCACCCTAGCTAGCTTTGCTTGCTTACAAATAGAGTTTCCTCAATCCTCTTGCCACATATGAGTACAAGAAACACTAAGTATATGAGTTAAGGACTTGTGTTGTGTGTTGCACTCTACAATCTTCAGCAAACACCTCTATTTATAGGCTTCAAATCTTCAAATGGACCGTTGGAGCTGAAGGACGTGGCTATTGAAACCTCTAGAATATTCTGTTGCTTATTCTTCTCAATGGCTAGTAGGTGATTCAAGGGCTTTGAACATTGATTTCAGTCTCGATATTTGTACTTTTTAGTCTTGGCTTCATATGGCTCTTGGAGGCAAGTTTTCAGCCTTCACTTGATATCGTAGCCATTGCTTTCTCAACTTAATAAGGCAGGCTAATACCTTTTCAAATCTTGATATAGACAGCTTCCATTTCCGACAAGGTTGATTATAGTAAGCTCTTCTACAAAGCAGGTTTTGGCCCTTTCTTGATTTGGAATGCTTTTGAAATGTCTTTCTTTACTTCCAAGAATTACCAGTTGTAATATGGTGAAAACCACAAATTAATCTTGCTTTTTGAATCTTGAACATATGATATTTAACAAGGCAATGAGTTAATTAAATTAGAATTAATTTAATTAAGCAATTCACTAGATTTTGAGGGTGAGCAACATAGCCAAACTTTGATGAGATATACAAAATTAAACAATAATTTTTGCATGTTAACCCATCATGGAAATGCATATTTCTGTTTACATTAGGAAATAACGAAAAGATGTGCAATTTTCAAATTTAACAAAATTGATCAAAGTGTCATAAAGTGCATTCTAAGCACTTTTCAAGTAGTTGATGTTTTATGATACTAACAATGGTCGTCTTCTAAGATCCCTGGGCCTTGACTAAAAGAGTTCACGGACACTGAACTCTAGCATTGAAACTCTAAACAGTCAGAGGCTTAAGGCACTTGTCATGCACGTAGGTCACTTACGATCATTTAAGCGCATGAGTCGAATTCAAGTAAATGTGCATGCACAATCAATTGACCCTTGACTATAACAGATATGCCTTGAACTCAAAATGTGTACAAGCATCTAAAGTTCATAGTCAAATCACATTGAGGGGGTTCTTCAGCAACAACATTCTCTTCTAACCAAGACACGCTTTGAATTATACCTTGTCTTGCTATATCTAACATCAAAACCAACATGCATAACATAATCTTTGTACATTTTATAATATTTCTTCACTAATCTTCCTGTCCTACCCAACAACTTTGAATTTTCAACTTCAATACACATAACATAATTAGCATCATTAGCATTAGTTTCTTGAACAACCTAACACAATTTCTCAAATATCTCATATGAAAAGAGCACATCTTATTCTGGAGCACAAAAAATTTTGATAAAAAAAATACGCCCAATAAGCCAAAATTCATTTAAACATTCAACACTAAATCCTACAAGCATTTATAGATGAAATACAGCAGCAACAACTCCTGGTGTGGGTCCTGGTTTAGCGGTGTCTGGGAAGATCCAGATATACGCAGCCTTGGCCCTGCAAGTATTCCTACTAGCAGAGAGGTCGACTCCTAAAGACCTACGAAAGAGATGATTTTGCTGAAAAGTTTTGATTAAGTAAGAAGCAATTATAGATGAAATAAAAGGCAAAAACACATATGAATCGTAAGCAAAAATCATAAGCATTTGCACATATAAGTCAAAAGCATTTATCAGTAAACTCATAAACACTGCATTATAAAATCCGTAAGTAAAACACATATAAGTTATAAGCAAAAGGTCATGTACATTTAGACGTATAAAGTCATGAGCATTTATCAATAAACTCATTGACATTGCATCACTAAATCCATAAGCAAAACACATATAAGTAATAAGCAAAAGCCATAATCATTTGCCATTATAAGTCATAAACATTTATTAGTAGACTCATAAACATGACATTAATAAATCGAGTAGCAAAACACATGAATCATAAAACAAAAGCATAAACATTTGCACCTACAAGCACAAGTAATTGTAGATAAATTAATAAGCATTGCTCCCATAAGAATCGAATGCAAACAGCAAATTCCATAAAGAAAATAACAAGAAGAAAAATATAAGATCTGATGACTCCAACAAAATAAATTCATACCTAACAAAAAACCAATAAGATCTCATAACTTGAGCAATAGTAGAAAGTTGTACTTGCAAATCACCAAATAATAGAACATCCACCATCTTTCTTAACAACAGTTGAATTTGAACAAGAAGAAACACTTTCTCCCTCAATTACTATAATCAAACTTTGACAATCACCAAAAATCGACAATCCATCACCAAAAATCCAAAAAAATACCAATAGCCAAACCCTAACACAAAAAGTTTCAAACTATGTGAATTACAAGTGAATTCAAAAAGCAACACTAACTCAACTATTCAATCGAAAGAAACAACAAAGAATAGCAATCCACACATCTTCGCAAAGTTTGACAATGAATCAATAGGAATTCGTGAAAAAATTCACTAACAAGAGTCGCCATCAATGAAGCTCGAAAGAAAGATCTGCAGTGTTAAATTCTATCTCCAAGCATTTAGCAAAACATTGAAAATATTTTGGGGGTGGGGGGAAGAACAACACACAAAAAAAGGAAAACTAAAAATGAAAATCAAGCTTGCAGAGCTACATGAGCCTGCTCAAATTAAAAATGAAAAGAAAGCCTACATACTAGCATAAGCCCAAAACAATCATCCACTTTAATGAACCTAGTGGCATTTTTGTAATTTCAAGCACATATGACACTAGATGACGTGTTTGGTCCCAAATTCTTACATTTTAATCATCCTAAACATCTTGATTATGCTTGGAATAATTATTATTTTAGAGTTCTTATTTGTGTTTTATTTATTTTGCAGGAGAATCAAAAAATGAAAAATTGGTAGAAAAATGAGTAAGTTGAGCCAAGGTGTGCAAATTGTACATGATTTCTTCAAGAGGGCAGCTGCCAGCCCATTTCATTTAATCATAAAAATTACCCAAAAAAAAGAAATAAAAACCCAAAGCTTGTTTTCTCCCCTCCCTCCATCTCAAGTGACTCGTACTCCCCACCTCCTCTTATTTTCTTCCTCTTCCCCAGATATTCAGAACTCCCTGGTCCCCCCATCTTTTTGTTCTTCGACACCCAGAATGCCCCCCATCATCAGCACCATCCTTTTTGGTGCAAATCTCCTTTTTTGTTGTCCAAAAAATTTAAGAATTATTCACACTTAAAAAAAAGAAATATCAGAAATTATTTATCTTAGCAAGGCATGGTATGCAATGCAAAGTTTTAGAATCATTTGCACCCAATGTCAAAGTTTACTAATTTTTTAAACAAGATATTTTTACTAATTTTTTAAACAAGATGTTTTTATATAACTCCTCTTAGGTTTAGTCAAATATTATTTTCAAACCTAACGTTTTTGGAAATATTTTGAACCCCTTATGGTAAGGGTGAAATATTTTTTGGAACCTCATTTTTCATAGATAATTTTTATAACTTTATGAAAATGCTGAAATGAGCCCCAATTTGGGCGTATAATGTAATAAAAGTTACTTTTATAGATTTTAAGAATTTTCTCATTTAAAAGCCAAAAAATTTCTTGAATTCTATTGAAAATAACAATTTTAGTAGAATATAATAACCATTAAAGACAATAATATCATGAAGCTTTATATGTTTAAACAAATGACTTTTCTAAAAATGGCCATTCACATACGCAAATTTCCTTAAAGATCTTAAAAGCTATTTTTATTACATTTTGCCCAATTTAGGGCTCGTTCTATAATTTTAAAAAGTTAAATTATTTCTGAAAATTGAGGTAATAAGTAATGTTTCACCCTAACTATAAGGGGTATAAAATATTTCCAAAATGTTGGGGTTAAAAATAATATTTAGCCAAAACTCAATGGAGGTATATGATAATATCTCTTTTTCCAACCCTGTTTAAAGTTTGGTGATTTTAAGAACTTTTGAAAAAAGTTGACTTATTTAAAGTTTTGATTGCCAATAGTATCAGCTATTCAAAGTATGGGTTGTCAAATATCGATAAAATAAAATAAGAAAAACTAGTTTTGATAGAAATTATAGCAAAAAATAAAACAACTAAAAGGTATTAGTCGAACCATCATGTTTATAATTGAGATGGTATGCAAAATTGTAGTTTAGCCAATATAATTCTATAAAAATCTAACTTTCTAATGTAAATTAAAAAACACAACTTTTCTTGTAATTTTACTTTTTTTTTTGGGGTTTCAACCCAACTTTTATTGTATTCCTTATCTCATAATTAAAAATCTTAATATTACTATTAAGCAAATACAATTATTATAATTTTTCATCGACCATGGACAACATTTTAGTAGTAACTATGCCATGTTTTTTCCATTAAAAAAAACAAATGTCATTTTTTAAAAAAGTAAAAGAAAATTAAATGATAAAAAGTTGTGTGCTTAACCCATTGGGTCAATTTGAAAGTTGAAACCCAATTTAAAACCCATAAAAATGAAATACACCCACACACATTTTACCTAAAATTTAAATATACCCAATCCACATTATACCCAAACCTGAATACACTCAAATTGTAATTTTATTACCCAAATTAACATGTTTGTGTAAGCATGTATGTATGTATTTTGCCTTTGTACGTGCTTTTATGAATCATACTATTATTTGAATTTTATAGATTAACCATTGAAGGATGAAAGATTTTTTAGAGATATTATATTATAATAAGAGAAATAACAAGTGTATCAAAGTAGATCATTGATATGTAGTTGTAGTAAGGTTAGCGAGAGGATTACATTTTTAATAATGTTTTATATATGTAGTCAATTGAAATAGATCTTGAATGTAGAAGCCATTGTATTAGCTTTCTAGACATAATTGGTTTTTTTTTTTTTTTGGATTTAAACTAGCTTGAATATTTATTAAATTAATTGTGCTAAACCAGCTATTAATCCAAAAAACTAATTTTAAAAAGTTCAAACCATTAGCTTTCATATTAACTTTTCATCACACATGTTTCCCTATAAAAGCAACTACTGTAATTTCTTTTACGAAACACTTTTTTTCTAAAACTTATGAAAACGACTAATGTAAGCAACTAATGCAATTAGGTAATAATTAATAACTAATATAAACAGTTAACAATTAAGAACTAATTACCAGACACCCTTATGATTTTAGTTGAAGTAAAATAAATGCTTTCTTTACGTTTACATTATTTCTTCCTTAATTTCCTCCTATGACTTAGCTTTAAAAAAAAAACTAATTACCTTATTCTATTTATGTTTTAAAATTACAACAAGTATACATAGACAAGAAGACCTGTCCAATACACCTAATTATTTTTTTCGTTTCATAAATAATAAACTTATAGCCAATATAAATTAAATATTAATATTAATATTAATATTAATTATAATAAATATAAATAATAAAAAAGGGTTGAGACTTGAGATAGTGACTTATTTTGATGCCCATAGCCACAAGCAAGCGGACAATGGACCTCCAACTTTAATGGCAAACTTAAAAAGGTTCAAATCTTACATATTCCATCTTTCAATTTTCACTTTATTTTCTTCTTATTATGTAGTATGATTTTTCTTGTGATTAATAA
>NCQU01082875.1:5800-16154 GCA_002740485.1 Pereskia humboldtii | reverse complement strand
CCAACGTTATGAAAATTAATTATCACTTAATTAAACTTACTAAGGCCTACTATCGATTTTCCTGAAATTTTACCGATAAATGAAACTTGAATTGCAAAGCGGGACCCAAAATGAAAATTTTCCCAACCGGGATGGTTAAATGAAATAAATGAATGCAAAAATTAATAGCATGATGGGATTAAATAAATAAACATGATTTAAGAAAATAAATAAGCATAATTTAGGGCCGGGCTATTACATCAACATACATAAAGATTACATATAAGAAGTCGTTGTCAGAAAATTGATTACACTTACACTTAGGGTCTTATCGTTTAGTACTTTATAGCTATAATCTTCGGTGCTTAGTAAATGTCAGTAGATGAAGATGTGATTAACGGGTCATCATTATTTTTATTATGTCTTTTGTATGGAGAACATGAAGATGGTAGTGTTGCCGCTAAGGTTTCTGTCACTGTTACTCCCCCATCCTGTATGGACGCTAAATCCACTGGCCTTACAACTGGAGATGCAACTTCCCCAAAGTCAAGGACCACCGTAGATGAGGTTAGTACAAGACATTCTCTATTATAAAAAATGACAAAGAAATAATGAAACGATTTGCAAGTTGAAGCAGGTTAAGTACGGTCTTCAGTATCAACATGTCAGGCATCCGCCTAGGATGTCATATGAAGTTATGCTATTGTATGGAAGACAATGTTCTTGCATGCAATAAACATGTTACGATAAGGGTATCATTATTTTTATCATATTAACATGTCGTTATTTTATAGGGAGTAAATGAAGGTGCAACTTCTGCCCATGATGTTCGTGATGGTGGTAGTCCGCACGACACCAGGGAAGATGAACCCACCTTGGTTGATGCTGACAAGTCCCCCTATTGTAGGGACCAATCTTGTCAAGGTGAGTACAATATGTTGAATAATTATGTACATGTGAATGTAATCATACCTTTTTGTGTTGTAATGAGAAGCTTCGAAAGTACGGAATGTAACTTTAGAAAAATCAAGGAAGTCCTTGGACTGTAGGCATGAAATTATATGTCAAAGAAAAAACCGCACCTCTTTCATTGAAAGTAAATGTCATGAAATGGTTTGTCCTTGTTTTCTGTGTGTCCTTGGTAGGGAGGACATAAAGACGCGCATGTTTCGCCTCAGGTTTACGTCAGTCGTACTGTCCACTCAACCATGCAGGAAGAATCCACAGGCTGTGATACTTGCGAAACAAAGTCCCCGAATTTTAGGGCATTGAAGAGTTTAGTAGAAGATGTTCAATACTATTAGAAATTGCAACCAAACATTGAAAGGGATTTGACAACTATAGCGAGATAAATATGCTTCTTAAAATTGACATGGGTGTTGGTTTAGGAAAAACGTTATTGATATTCAAGAAATAAACGCACCTCCATCTTAGGAAGAACATGTTATGTAATGTTTGTCATAATTTTTGAGGAAATCACATGTAATGATTGTCATTGTTTGATTGGTAGCGAGGACATGAAGGTTTCACTATTGCCTATAATGTGCCCAATGGTGGTAGTCCACATTCCACTATGCAAGAAGAACCCACCAGCCTCAACGAAGCCAATGCGAGTCTCCCAGCTGTAGGGACCATCCTTGATCATGGGGTATAATACGTATAGCAATTCCTGCAATTGTTCAATTCATCTTAAATGGGTTAGAAGTAGCTTGTCCAAGTGGAACATTGTCATTATAGACATATTAGGGAGATGTATTGGATATGGACATTACACTTTTGGTTTTGTATGAGATTCATTGTAAATTCGGTGATATTTTGGTTGTAGAACCACTTGCCAATGACCACTTTCTCTCTACTATCAATAATGTCTATGTATGTGCAAATTCTTGCCTCAATCCACCTATGTATACAAACACTTTGTGCTTGGTAAACGTTCAAAACCTAAACCAGATGCATACAGTTGCCGAACAATTATTATGATTGCCGGGAAAAAATGTCGTTTGTCATAAGGAGGTAAACATGATGTGGATATAAGTGAGGGAAAATTATCATAGGAATATCAACTTATATTAGTTCCAACACAAGCTACTGTCAACAATGCGTGTCGTTTCCATTGGACTCACTCAGTTGCATATGATTTCACGGGTATTCATTGTTGTATATTTTCTTTCTTAGGGAGCAAATGAAGATGCGAATATTAAGCCAAAGGTCACCATCGGTGGAACTCCAACACCCAACAAGGTAGACCAACCCAAAATCGTTGCTGCGATCATTGCTTCTCCACCAAAATCAGGTTTGGGGGAACATGTGAGTACAACCAATGCGGACTCTATTTTCTATTGAAGGATAAGTAGTACAACAATCCATTAGAGTCATTTCTTTATTATATGCACCACTATAGTTGTCGATATAGCATATGATAAGTTATGGAACACCCATTTCATTCATAGTTCATCTACATATCAAGGGGTTTGCAACTACTTGCTGATGAAGTTGCCTGCTGAAGAGGAGCAACTACTTCATGATGTTCGCAAACAGTGCAAGTCTGTTAAGAAATCTTCAGATTGGTGAGTGACATTTTGTGTTTGTGTTGCCCTCTGTTGGCTCCATCCCCCTTTATAAAAGAAAAGCTTAAAATAATTCCATTGTTATTGTCAAACACATCTAGGGGTCATCATTCAAAGCCAATTGATTAATGTAGGTTGGCAGACTTAAAAGAAGGAGGAGCAGACAACATTTTTGTTGTCGATCTAAGGGGATTGTTAAAAGTTATCCCTTGCAATGGTCCCGGAGATAAGGTCGATGACTATTGCATTAATGGCTTTGCCATTGATTATTACAACACTTGCATGAGCGACAGTCTTCATTCCCTACATGGGGTGGGAGTTTGATATTTGTAAAGACACATCAACTAGTAAATTATAATTATGATTGATTGTTGCTCTTCATTATAATGACAACTTCCCAATTATAAATATAGCCTACTTTTGCACTCTGGATAACAATTATCCTCATAATTCTTATATGTGTATATGCTAGACTGTGGGGAAACTGTCAATGGTGGGCTACATTTTGTTAGATGTAATCGATAAACAATTGTCTAAGCGTGTGACGTAGGTTTGGACTGAATTCATGACATATATTTGCTCTATGATTGAAGTCAGTTATTGGTTTGACACCTAAACTCACTCCCACTTGTAGGTGTTTATGCCTTTGTATGATGGTCACGCGAAGCATTGGCTTCTTATGATTGTAGATTTGAAGCATCGAAATATTTATGTGTATGATTCATCCTTGGCAAATCGAGTCAATGACTACCAAAAGCGTTCCGGATTGCTTCATCGAGCAGTTAATCCCTAATCGAACTTTCTTTTCAATTTCGTACCGAGTCGTCTTAAGCCTAAATAGTGTCTGATTTTATATGCAGAAGTTAACTATGGGCCTTGCACTGATGAAGTACAGCACGTACATGGACATCCCCGTATGGGTTGTTATTCAAATATCTTATCCATAGCAGAACAAGTAAGAAGTGCCCATATTAAATGTGACACTTAAATTGGAAAACGTTTTCGTTTAATGAACACTAACAACTTATTTGCAATCATCAATGTAGTAGGCACGACTTGGAGTGTTCATGATGATATACATGGATCTCCTCACACTTAATGTAGAGAACATGTGCTTCAATCAGAGGGATATTCGTTAACTTAGAGAAAAATGCTTGGCTGACATACTTATCGAAAAAATCAGGAACTTCCCTTCTTCACCAATATGTTAGCGGGCAGTGGAAAGCCACTGCATAAAAGAATGACAGCATCTGTCTATACATTTTTTTGGTGGACTATAGACAAATGTAAAGGTCGATGTTTGTATACATGTTAACGCAGTTCGAAGGGGAATTTTGCTGCTATTAATATGGCTGTGGAAGAAGCTTAGTCATAATGGCTTGTTGAGTTCCGTACATGGATGGTTGTTACAAGTCTTACAAATGCTTAGGAGGATGTTAAACGTTAACTAAGACCTTACAGGCTGGTCGTATTGACCTCAGCACAGTGGTAGGAGGAGTAACATTTTTTTTTGAATAGTGTCTTCCCTTACCTTACCCTTTCAATGGTAATGTAATATATGTAGTGCTTATTCTTTTTTGGAGTCTCACTGTGTAAGAGTAAGGTCGGAACAACCCCGTCTAGGCTAACGTTGCTACTGTATCTTATCGATGTGTTTGATGAACATGGTATTCATCTTTTATATGTACGAAACACTGAGGGACCTTTATTTGTACTGATATTGTAAGTGATTGTAATTTTCATCATTTGTTTGCAAGTTATTCATACTCAACTTTGGCACCAAATTAATAGAAATCTTCATACTAAGATTGAAGTAAAGGAAATAGAAATAACTATATTATAACCCCAAATCACACTAAAGTTCTTTGTCCCACTTCATCATTAAGAAAGCCCAAATTTGATAGTACAAGGGTTTCAAATTTTACATACTATAAATGTATATCCGCACGCAATGGCTATTCACCAGTGTAAAAAGATGGTATTTTTCTAGTAAATGATGACAAGGTGAACAATGGACCATACAATATCTGTTGGTTACTAGACACATACATAGTCATAATTGACCTTTTTAACATTGAATAAACACATCTATACATTTATCCATATGCAAACGTCGTGTACCTATGTATGCAGAATGTTTATGCAGAATGTTTGTCTTCAGTAAAGGATCATAAGGATACAAACAGGCCACACCATTGCTGTAATTGAACCCAAAATCATCATAATAGTTCATCTTCATCATATTGACTTCATATAAGCCTATATATCTCTGTACAATACATATGCAACAATAGGTTAATTTTCGAGTTATAAAAGTTATATGATGTGTAGCCTAACGCTACCAGCACTTGACATTCCTATTCCTTATGGCCGTCCCTCCAAACCCAACTAACGTTAAATACTAAGGTTCAAATGCAGATACATCTATAAGACATATATAATAAAGGTAGACATTTTGAACGTAGATGTTATTTTCATAGTTTATAGTAAGGAAAATAACGTCCTCTATATCCAAATGTTTGGTGCGCCCTATATAGACCCAAAATATGACTACAAAATCGTATATACGTATATAGGACAATAGATAAGTACATGGGGTTGGGGAGGAAAAAAATAAAGGAACTATAGCCCACTTTCACACCTTATACTGGGACAACAGCATCAACAGGACAGAAATTGCGCTTGTAAATATCCACACTTTAGTTCGACATTGAGTAGCAGATAGGTTAATAGTCAACTTCACATTGCACTCCTCAAAAACCCAAATTATTAGACCTTTCTCCAACAACCGTGCTTGGAGGCTGTTCACAGAAGCTTGCAATTTACATATTAGAATTGCTTTAGCTTTGAACGGCTACACTTAAACCATACATTGTGCTTACACCTCCGCTATAGATTGCAGATTGATTAATATGAGTATGCAAATAAAATTGTACCAAATTGTAAACACAATTTAGTTTACCATTATATACCTCACGACAAACCGATCACCGTTTGTTAGGCACATCTGGGTCAATGACAAAGTCAGCTGGAACACCATATCTGCAAAGTATCACAAGGTCAGTTCTAGACGGTTGGGTCAAGTTCGGCGCCACTTATTGACATTTAGTTAGGGAAGACGCATCCGACTTTATTGCATCGTTGACGTCCACCACTTCAGGGTGAAAGCTTGCAATCAATTGAAGTATTAATGGTGTGGGTGGTGATTAGGTAGGGAGTAAATGTGTTGTTAATTGCAACAATTGGTTCTATTTATAGTGGATAAGCGATGAACACATTAGGGTTTGCTTTACAATGATAATGGTGCTAATTTTGCCCACCAAAACTCAAGAATGGCGCCACAACAAATATGGAGGACAATCGGCCACGTTAGTCATTCCTTGTAATGCCCTCTGTTTACTACCTCCACAAACCAAACAAGTCAAAGTACTAAAATTGACTTCCACATATGGGAAGTCTACATATGATGCAATTGACAAAGATAAGTTTGTATATAGTCCATATTATGGTCTTACGAAATGATATAGTCATTTACGAGCTCAATTGTTTTTCGAATTATACAGATGTAAGAATAATTATAGGTGATAATTTAATCCGTAATGGTAATAGGTTCCGCTTTTATCATACTCATTAAATGTTTGGTTTTTATCTAACATGAGACATAGGATATCTGATTATTTTTCATATCTTTTTAATTGTGTACAAAGTTCAATCATTATCGGATCAACTTAAGTATTTGTACAATAAATATTAGTACATTTATACAATATTTTCAATATCCAGATATCTTATATAAGAAATTAAGTTGCACAAACCTAGACATATATATGTCATAATTTATGTAAGGATATTCAACTAACAAGTGCTGAAATAGATAATATATTACATATTATGTGATGACTACCAGGAAGTTCGATGTAACTGATCGTTGGGTACAAGTGTACAACCAATACGTAAGCCATATAATATGTGTAATACAAAACCTTCCCCACCAATACCATTACAACTAACCCCAAGCAAAAGGGTCCCCACCATGAAGTTGCTACAGTTTGGGTAGCACCTCATTTTGCTTATAAAAATTTGTACACAGACTAAATTCATTCCAAGTCCATCCACCATGTCACCTTAGCTTAAACTCCCTCAAAAGTGATCCACTAAATGGAGTACTTCCTTCATTAACACCATGAGTATATAGGTTACTTGGCCCAGTTCCATATGACACATAAAATGAAGACATGGTTGAAAAAAGCGGAAACAACAAGCCTTTGCTTCATTTTGGCCAGATCTTCTGCTGTCTTCATATCCTTAGCCATGTCTTTGTGTCAGATGAACTGCTGGTATTTCTTTCTACTCGGGTCATCTCTTGCACCTGCCTGAGCTCTTAAGCTAACTTATCAATTATATCCATTGCTTGTTTCGGATAATCGGGATCAATTATGTCCGAGTATGGGCATGCAATTGGGTTTTACGGGAATGGACAAACAAGGTAACAACCAATCAAAGTGCCTTAAATTTATTGTACAAATTAAATTTGAATCACAAAGATAGATATAGTTTAAAAATGTATGATAAAACCATAAGGAAAATTTATGAATTATAATCGGTAAAGCTCAAATAGATATTACCATACGAGGGCACATATCGAAACGACGCTTATAGTTGTTGTCAGTCTCTATGATAACAACTTCCAACCCATAGTGGCAGTAATACTCTTGACCATTATTGAAATTACTTAGAGTGGTCCCTGAGCTTGCAGAAGTCTGGGTGTACAACCTTCTCTTTGAGGGGCCTGCCGTTAACCTTCCCAGGTTTGTTGTGGTAGCAAATTGGCAAATATCAAACTATGTACATTGAGGGGCTATGGTGCCTTCCTTTATAGCGAAAGGGACGTTGCTTGCACCCAAGTTAAATGGTGTGTCCCTTGACAAAGATAAATGTACCATGTCCCACTTCATAACTACAAAAGTGAAGTAGGTGTTGCATGGTTGGGTAGTAATGGATAACTTAGTTCATTGATGCATTGCTATGGGGACAACTATATGAAATATAGTACAAAGTTGGATTCAAATGCAATAAGTAAAGGTAGTTCTTTCCACACACAAGTAACGTTCCCCTACATATTTTATTAAATTCACATGTTGGCCTTACACTATATGAATATAGTATGGGTAGGTGATTTGTAATACATCGTTATGCTCCACTAATACAAATTACTATTGCCATACAAATTAAGTGTTTGACGTTGATTTACTGCCAAGTTCGATGGCCTCAAACGCCTTCTGTTGTCATCATGCAACTGATAGATCGGTCTAGTTGCCTTATATTGGTTGGATTGAGGGTAAACATTTCAATCCCATTGACCACTTAACCTTACCGTCTTTTATGAACTTCCCAATACGATCATGGGATGACTTCGATAGATTCACCTATCACAGGTTGTACAACCTCAGATGCATGCTACCCTCTGGAATGTATGTCCCCACACAAATTTCGATCGTTAGGAAGTTCAGTAGTAACTGGACTGAAGACCAATGGAGATCAGCATGGACTGATGATCGGTTACTTTTATGAGTTGAAGAGGTTAGTGCAGAAGTAGGGGTGTTGCAGATATTCGACATAGATCCCATCCCTGCACCATCAATCACCTCACTAAGAACATTTACATTATCCCAATCTGTAGTGACACACGAGTTCTACGGCTGGAGTGATGACACATACATGCACACACTATAGAAAGGTCGAGTTGGGGCACACGTTGATGTAATAACCGCACCCTCGAACAAGGTAATGGAATTAAATACATTATAAACACAATCGCAACCAACTCACGAATTGGGATCCCTCATCGAGTCAATCACTGGAGTCTGAGCGACCTACGCACTACTGTTTAGAATTGTAGAGGCATTGTACAGGCATCTTTCCTATAGAATTTAAGGCGATTATTATTATTCCCCCAAGCTCCCAATATGGTGGTCATCGACATAAGAGTAGGAGATGGAAATGCAAGGGAGATCTTGTGGAAGATAGGAATGAACCAATGGTTTTACTGAGCCTTCCGACTTTGTTGGTGGAGTTTGTCCCCTATGGGACTTATCGAAAGTGTTCTTGTTGCCACATAGGTTCGAACCCGTGCACATCACTTTTGTGGTGACGGTAGCAATGTACTTATTGTATGTTCAACTATTTCCCTATACGTTGTACCTATTGTGCCATAATTCCATACATTCAACTGACTGCCCAACATTTTCTTATTCGTTTCTAGGGAGTACGCTAGTGACACAGCATACAAATCGTGGAGAGCTAGTATGCTACTATTTTCAGATGTTGCACATCATAGTTTGCACGAACATCTTCATCCCATTATGTTTATGTTACAATTTCAATCCATATTTATGTCATCACTTTTCAATATCATTCTATTAGCACGTCCTAAAGTGCACATATTATTGTTACCTACATTTTAGTGTCGGTTTACCAATGCGGACTATTATGTTAATGTGGTAAACATAACATTCATAATGAAATCCACCTTCACCTATAACTCTTCCGTAACAAAACCAACTTCCCTTCTCTAAAACTAGGAAATGTATGGTTTACCTCCTTTTGGATTAGATACTGTCGGGCATACGAGGACATTATATGTGGTAAACATAAAATGTTGTGCTTGTGGTTACTCTATATGTAATGATGCATTAGTAATAGGTTATCAGTCACAGCCATTTTTGTTCTATTCTAACATTAGTTGACTTCGAAGTGCAAAGAACAACGTTTAATCAAGCCTAGCGTACAAACGTGGCCCAACATTCTAAGCCACAAAGGTCACATATACAATTACCTCAATGGGGGTCAACCAAATTAAGTAGTTGTCCTTATGCTTATTTATTTACTAGTCGACATCAACACTGTGTCATTTGCTAACTATACCGGGGAAGAAACTAAGTTTTTATGGGTTCTTGATTGCATTTTCCTTTGCTCTTCTTTAGTTAGCCACTAGATGTCAACTGACAAATTTCACCAAACATTTTTGTAGACTAGATATCATAATATATGACTTATTTGGCCACCTTAACACATTTAGAATTCAGCAATCATATATACCAAGGTCGAGAACTAAAGCCACTGTTACTCTAATGTAGGACGTATGGTAAGTTTACTCGTGTATAAGTAATTGCTTACCACGGTAAACGTTTCAATGCAAGTAGGTTAACAACGATGCTGGATGCAACCTATTCACCTGCATAATGTAATCTTGTCTCAGATGAGTTCAACATCATCCATATAGTTTGGTTGTAGTGTGACATATCTATCAATTGCACAAAATCAAGGTCCGCTGACCATAATTGCATACATTAAGTATGCCCCATATCATTTGAGGTTACATATCTGTGTACTTAACAAAATATAAATCAAAATTTCATTTGAGGTTACATGTCTATATGCCCCATAAGTACGCCCCATATCATTTGAGGTTACATGTCTATGTACTTAACAAAATATAAATCAAACCATCAGGATGTGCTACCTAAAATCAAGTCCTACTTGTGCCTGCCCCTTACAAACCTCCCAGTAACTCATCTAAATGCACAAGGTCACCTTCATAATTCGCATCAAAATCAGTTCGGGGACTACGGTAGATCCTCCTCGTATGTTCAACTTCGCCATTTTTTAAGCACCTATGAGTTTTTTTTACTTGGAATTGAGACTCCCTGAGCTTCGATTAAGGCCTACCAGGATGTCATCCATTGTTTGGGAGTAGTATACATCGGTTGAACTCCTTATTAAGCTCTTCTCCACCAACAACCAACCCG